>JAJEKB010024950.1:0-21060 GCA_022393335.1 Macrotrachela quadricornifera | reverse complement strand
TAGCACAAGATACAATTATTGCTAATGCACGTTTTTTTGATAATGATATAACAAAAGTACCAACATCAGCATTAACTGTTGGTATTGGAACAGTTATGGATGCACGAGAAGTAAGTTATATAAAAATAACTAAAAAAATCATATTTGTATGAGATACACCAAAATTATTGACTCAACATAGTTATAATTATGTGCAAAATTTCAAGATTTTAAATCATGAGCATCGTTGTACTTTTTCATATCTTTCATTGTCATTAATAAGCTTTGACTCTTGATATATGTAGTTTCAAGTCATAAGTTTGAAATCATAGAAATCTAGATTAAATTATACAGAAGACTACTATCTTTTCCTGTTAGTATATGATAAGTACACACTTTAGAATAACATTGTGCTTAATTATTTGTATGAATCTTAGCAGAGTAATATACAGCATTACACATTATATGTAAATAATATATAAGAATGATTCTCAATAGAGATTTGCGGGCTTATGTCTTTTTGAGCCCAAACCCGACCGGGTCTACGACGAGGATGATGAAGAATTCAGTAATGAGGAATGTATGGACAAAAATATTGTAAGCATTGACGAACAATAGTAATAGCGAAAGATTGATTTTTTTTGTATAGAAAATTACTAATATGTATGAGTAACGAACAGATGTTATTATCATATTTGAGTATTTATTTTTGAGTGTACATTTGTTTTCTTCAACTTGGCTTTATTTTTGGCATTTGAGATGATTTTTAGTCATAGAAATAAAAGAAAACACGAAATCTTGAAAGATAAGAAAGAAACCAATATTTACTGACTTTAATTCTAATATCATCTGAATCCGTAGATCATGACAAACTGGGTCTGAACTCAAATGTAGAAATAGACCTGGGCCAGAGTTCGAACCCAATAAAAGCTAGATTTCCAGACCTGGGCACGGCCTGAACGCAGTCGGGCTCGGGTCTGGACAGACCCGCAGATCCCTAATTCTCAACTATCATAGCAACAAAGGGAAAACTTCTAGGACAATAATTCATCCGTAATCAATTCAAAAATACATGCTTGTTAACCGAAGAAGAGCTACATGTTAAGTTTTGCTATGATTTACTTAGCAAATTTGACGAAAGCCAACCCGACGTTATAAACATTAATGAATTGTGATTCTCGCATGATCATTTCAAAATAGAACTGTAATATAAAAATTTTAATGTCAAAAACGAATTTACAATTAAATCTTCATTACTTTTTCAAAAAAACTGTTAAGCTTTTAAAAGTCTTTATATGTATATTGTTATATGTAAAAATTGATTTTTAAGGTATTAATATTAATATCTGGTGCATCAAAAGCATATGCACTTCATATGGCTATTGAAGAAGGTATTAATCATATGTGGACAGTATCAGCACTTCAAAATCATCCAAGATTTTTATGTATTTGTGATAAAGATGCAACAATGGAATTAAAAGTAAAAACAGTTCGATATTTTAAAAGTTTAATGCCTGTACATTCGAAATTAATTGAAGAAAATGGTCATCCATCATTATTACATACAGAAAACTAAATTAAGAAAAATATTTTATTTTATCTAAATAATAATCAATGCGTGTGTATTTGTTGAGTATTGTAATAGTTCAATAGGTTTTTTTTTCTTTTCAAAAATAAACAGAAGCAATGGAAAATGAAAAATGATTATGGAAGAAAAAAAAAAATCTAAACGTGTACATATTTAGTAACACCCCATTTATGATCAGAACGTTCTCGTCGTCGACGAAGAAGATGTGCATCAACACCTAATGCAACTTCTTTATCAATTAAATTTGCTTTTAATTTTTGACCAACAATTTTTAATGTTTTTAATTGTTTTCTTGTTTCTTCAGCTGATTGTCGAAGATCAGTAGTTGCCTAAAAAAACATCAACAATAATTTATCTTCTTGAAAGAAATATTTGAATATACTTTAGCTGTTATTTGAGCTTCAGGTACTTGATTAGCTGGATGTCGTTGAAATGTTCGCATAATTGGACGATCTAAACGTTCAGATATTTTAAAATTCGATGAACTAATTGGTCCAGCATTAGATCGTTGTGCACTCATTGTTACATCAAACCAACGTTGTGCACGATTTTGAGCAAGAACATTTTCACCGAGTGATATTGTTAAATGTTGCTATGAATAAAAAATTATATATATAAAATAGATTTTAATATTTTTACTGCTAATGTAATTATATCCGCAAGTTTTTGAGCAACACTTTGATTAACAGTTAATGAATAAGCTTTTGCATCATTAAATGCATCTTTTATTTGATTTATAGCTTGTTTTTTAATTTCACGTGATTCTTCAATTAGTTTTGATGCATCTTGAAATACTTGTATAACATCAGGTGTAAATGCAAGTAAATTTCCAACATATGGTAAACCATTTTCATCAAGTAATGTTGATTCAGCTGTAGTATTTGAATTATTTAAATTTGAATTTGATGAACTTAAGAAATTATTTTGAGCTGTACGTGTTAAACGAAAACCAAGTGCTGATAATGGTCGAGAAGGTGCTGTCAATGGTGGTCGACGTTGTTGTAAATTATCTAATCTAAAATAAACAAAAAAAAAAAAAGTAATATTAAATAAAATGAATATTATTATAAGAATATTTACTTTTCAACACGAGCTAATTCAAATGTTCTTGATGCACTTGTCAAACATTGACATATAAGTTCTGTAACTACTGAACGTTCTTTACCAATTTTAGTTACACGTTGACGAACTTCATCAAGTTTCTAATTTTAGTAATTTTAAAAACGAAAGAAAAACAAAAACTTTTTTTTTTAAAATTTTTCATACTTGCATTTGATCAACAATATTTTTACAATTAAGTTCTAAAATCTTTTTTATATTTACTAAATGATATTTTTCTGCAGCAAGTATATCATCAACACCATCAGATTCCTATTAATAAAATATTAAAAATAACTTATTATAAAACAAAATCTTAAAATACCGATTCACGTTTTGGTTTTTTTCGTATATTAACACTTTCTTTATTAATTATTAAATCTTTACGAATATGTTCAATAGCTGCTTCTGTATATTCTTTATGTTTTAATAATGATTTTATTTCCTCATTAACATCAATCCAACATAAACGTAATTTAGCAACAACAACACGACATTGTCGAGCATAAAGAAATGCTTCTGTATTACTTAATTCAGTAAGCATTTCACGTACATGTGGTAATGGATCAATACCTACAAATTTAAATTTATATTCATTTATTTTTTTCTTTAATATTAATATTAATTTTCTTTTAAATTAATTCTTACCTTTACCAAAAAGAACATTTTGATCACTTTGTTCAATAACTTTTGCATTAAGACGAACATCACCCATTGTTTCTTGTCGCCAATTATCATTACTAAGTAAACTACGACCTAAACGTTGTGGATGTTGGTCAGTTATAACTGGTGAAGGTCGACTTGGTCGTATTCCTCGTTGTTGTTGTTGTTGTTGTTTTGTTTGCTCATTATCAAATGTAAGGCTTCTTGATAAAAATTGTTTTCCATTATTAGTAAAATCATCATCATCAGTTAATGATGGTCTTTGCATTTGACATGATGTACCTGGTCGTGATAAATTAGTCATATTCGATTAAATATTAATATTGTTTTTATAATAATTCCATGTGAAAAAAAAAACGATTGTTTAATGCTTATGTATATAGTGGTTAGACAAAGAAAACGTTCTCTACTACAAATTTGATGTTAGAGAATCAGTAACCATCATTGATTTCTATTCAATTTTTTTCTTCTTCTTCTCTTTTCTACACGCGACTTTTTACATTTTTTTTTCTTCTTTGCTCTAAGAGATGCAACGACCACACTTATTTGATTGCTTAAAGACCAAACATCAGCAACATTTTATTCAAGAAGTCCGTGACAACCAAACATATTGACGTATGTGCGTTAAATTGCTATTGAGAAAGCAACAGCTCAAATGTTTTTTGTTGTCGTTTTAACTACATACATCTCAATTTTCTCTTCAATCACTTCAAGCAAGCATATATGTACGTGATAAATAGAGAAAATAATGATTGCATTATATTAAATACATATAATAAAGAATGCATACCATTTTTTTATTATCATTGTTTTCACATCAAAAAAAAAAAATAGATAAAACATTAAAAAATGAACAACGACTTACATAGATACATGTATATAAGTATATTTTTAAATTAAAAAAAAAACACGAATTAATTAATAAGGAAATTGTGTTCGTTGTTGTTGAATAAAATGAGATGAATTTTGTGGTATAACGATAGGTAAACTATCGACCGGATTTTGTATGATCATATCATTATCATCATTATCATCAATTGATAGTTCATCATCAATACCTTGTAATGGTAGTCCTTCAGATTGTTGAGATGGTGATAAATGATATTGATCTTCCTGAGATTGTGATTCATCTTGAGTTGATACTGGATATTGTGGACGATTTCTTTTAAAAAAACCACACTAAAATAAAAATAATATATATTTTATTCATAAATTATTTCTTTTTTACGATTATTATTATTTAGATTAATATTTTATAATATATTTAAAAAAATAAATCATGATAAATATTCTTTTTGATTATATAATCATCTTAAAAATTCTTTTAACAACAATTTTGATTCGACAACTATATACAAGGGGATAGTCGTAGTTAATTGAACTATTCAAAAATAAAAAAAGAATGGCAATATATATAGACTGGCATTGTTCTTAATCACAACAATCAATCTACTATTGTTTGATTTTACTAGCAAAGCTTTTTTTTTCTTTTATAAATCTTTTTAGTTATAGACATTGAACGGGAGAGAGAGAGAGAGAGAGTACGAAGAAATTCGTCGATCAATTCTAACAATATATATATATATATATATAAAACTAACAAAGATAAATCAAAATATCAATGAGTATCTTAATAGCAATTGTTTACATTGGTACAAGTGAATATACAAAATGTAAATATTTCATCATTTGTCATTTATATACAGTTATTTATTTATATTATATGTATATATATACCATATGAGAAAATATACTGAAAGATCAAAAATTGTAAGTAATATTTATTAGAAATAGAAAGTAATCGAATACTCATTGATATAAAAATCCATTAAATGATACTTACACACCAGAGAACACCAACAAGAATAATTAAAAGAATAACTCCAGCTGTGATACTTATACCAATAAGCCATACCCAATGTTGAGATGATCGTTCTACAATAGGTGGTATTTGTGTTTCAAGCTAGAAAGAAAAACATCAATAATATATATATATATATATACTTGTTTTTTTTTGTTTTATTTATTTAGATTAAAGAATATTCTATTGATAGAAACCTAATGAAATAAGATAACTATTATAAACGATTAGTTTTGATAATGCTTTTAGAATACAATATATAATAAATCTGGTCTTTTTTTCCTTTTCTTATTTAATATTTTATCGGATTTATATATCTTTTGATTCTGTTGTAAGCATAACAGAAACAAACATGACCCTAACACGTAGAAAAATGTCATGAAGTTATATTAATATGTTGACATAAATATTTTTTAAAGGTAATATTAGTATTAATTTGCGTATTCTTCCTCATTTTATTTAGAAAATAGATTCTTTTTCATCTCACAGGAAAAAATAGTAGAAATAGAAGCTAAAAGTCTTTTATATAACGTTATTATCTAATATATAAAATATATAGATAATCAAAGATTAAATAGTCTTCAATAATATTGAAGATTCAAAGAAAAAAAATTTCTTTATTCGTTTTCTACATTACTTATATTCTTTTCAGCCAATTTAATAATTAAAATTATTTTTTTTTGTCTTATTCTTGTTACAAAAAAAAAATTATAGATTAAAAAATTCTACATTACTTATGTATGATTAATATTATTTTTATTAGAAAATTTTTGTTAATGAAGCATGTTTGTCATAATAAAAAACCCTTTAGAATTCTGTTTTTTTCCATATACAATCGATAATATAAAGAATGATATTTGCTTCATTAGTTTTTGTATAAAACAACCGGTACATGCGAACTATTTATATTAGATAATAAATTAACCGTTATTTTATATATATATATATATTCAATGACTGTTTTCTTATCTCGACTATTTTCAAGATCATTAAAATGTTTTGTCTATTTTTCAGATATTAAAAACCATCTTTTATTTTCTTCATTTGTCTTTCATGCTATTGTTATGATCGTTGATTAATAACAATAGACAGAACAACATTTTTCATCTTTTATTTTCAAACACACTCGTATTTTATATGTTATTCTTTACCGAACCATTGATCATTAATATATATATATATATTGATAGTAATCCATTCGTCGTATTCAATTTTCTTATTTGCGGAAAGTAAAAGTTTTACACATTTATATACAAATATAAAGTCAATAATGATCATCATAATATTCTTGTATTTTTATTCGAATAGGTAAGAAAAAAAAACGTAAATAAATATTTTAAATCTATATTCATTTATAAATTTATCTCTGGAGATGATATCCTCTAGAGAAATCTATATTAAAAATCTTTTATCTATTAATTTTATTCATTTTGTACTTCTATGTTTATACACTAAGTACTCAATAATCTACAATATAATGATATTATATAAACATAAATATCGATGAAAGAAACAATAGTGATAATAATATAAAAATAGATTTTTATTTATTTTTTTTCTTCATATATGAGAGATTCTTGTTATAGAACTAACAATGGTAATTAGTTTTTACACAATACTTTTATTATATCACCTTTCTATTTCTTTATTTCAATTAGATAAGTACAATAGGTTGTTTTTAAAATTAATGTATTATCTTTATAATACCTAACCGATTAAAAAATATGAAATGATAAATTTTTTTATTTAAAAAATACTTTTCTTTTCTTTTTTTTTTATTGCTGACTTATAATCTAATGGATGCACATGATAAATGCATGTTTAGCTTTCTCTCCAATAGTATATATAAATAATGAGATTTTTAATGAGAAATTTCCTGAAGAAAGATTTCTTCATGACAATGAAAAAAAAGTGCCTTTTTATCAACGCAAAATTTTTAAAGATATTTCTCGGTCGTGTGCACTGTTACATACACATTACATGAAAACATGTTGTATGCTTTTTTTTTTTTTTTTTTTTTTTCTTGTAAAAGTAGTAAAGAACGTATAATCACGCAAACTAGACAAAATTTTCTGTTTATAATCGTTTGTCTCATATTATGCTAATGTTTCAGTCTTATCTATTCTCTTTTTCAGATAAGTTCTTTATTAATTGAAAAAAAAAAAAGTCATTAGAATTATTTTTCTAAATGAATTTAAATTAATTATGTTTGAAAATGAATACAACATGGATTACTTTATCAAATGTTAATAAATTTAATACTCATAATGAAATAATAAATAATATTTATCATGATACATATTTATCTTCATCAACTATTTTATCATCATATATTAATTCAAATCAAAGTTTAGTAATAAATTCTCTTAATACAAATGATATTATATCATCAAAATTTACAAAAATTATTCTTATTATTTTAATATCATTTATGGTATTTATGACTATATCAGGAAATTTATTAGTTATTATTGCATTTATATGTGAACCAACAATACGTACATATTCAAATTATTTTATTCTTAATTTATCAATTGCAGATTTATTTATTGGTCTTATATGGTAAATTTTCTATTGATAAGATTTGAAGAGTTTTATTAATTAAAGTCAATTTTAGAGTTATTAATTTTTTATTTATAAGATATATTTGGATTCTTAATTATATGTTCATGTCTAATTAGAAAATAAGGAAATATATTATTTTTCGAATAATTTTCTATGTTTTACTAGTAATTTTAGACATGTCAGGATATCCGCTAAGATACAGATAATTTATTTAGGAAATAGTTTGTTTTTCGTCATTAATATTTTTTAATTATTATTATTAAAAAAAAACAAACATTGTTTTTAATAAAATTTTTATTCTAGTATTCCACTATATGCTCATAAATTTATATTCGGTCAATGGTATCTTGGTTATCATTTATGTAAATTATGGCTTGTATTTGATTATGTTGTTGGTTCAGCATCAACATTATGTATTGTTGTTATTTCTTATGATCGTTATCAAATGGTATCAAAAGGTTTAAATTATTTTTCAAGTATAACTATACGACGTGCATTAAAATTTGTTTTTGGAACATGGATTATTGCAATACTTAATTATGGTATGAATAATTTTATATTCAATTAGATAACAAAAAAAAGCATGTTTAGTCTAGAACCACCATAGTGACCTATTCATACTCAAAAGACAGATGTAAAAAAACACCGTTTCTACCTTTTTATTTTTTTTCATTTAATTTTCACGCTCTAAAAGTGAAAATTAAATGCAAAAAATATCATTTCTTACGTTTTTTCTTTTGAGCATGAATGAATCATAAACGTGTTTTTTTTTTCAAACTTTTTATTTAATTGTATATATAACAATAATTATATAGGACCAGCAATTATTTTATGGGATTGGTTACCCGGTAGTGAACGATATCAATATGGAACATGTGATTCACCATTTGCAAAAAATTTTCCTTTTTTAGTAACAACAGCATTTGTAGAATTTTTTGTACCATTTTTTAGTTTAACAACACTTAATCTTCTTGTTTATTTAAATATTCGACAACGTTCACGTGGACTTATACGTACAAATACAATTAAATTAAAAACAAATGATTATCATAAAAATTTAATTGAAGATAATAATAATAATAATAAAGAACAAGATAGTGAAATAATAATATCATCAACAACTTATTCAAAATCAACATCATTAGCACGTGATCGTAAAGCAGCAAAAAATTTATTTATATTAGTTTTTGCTTTTGTTATATGTTGGTGTCCATATACATTATTAACACTTATACGTGCATTATGTAAACAAGAAGATAAATGTATATCTTCATTTATATATGAAATAACATTTTGGTTATTATGGTTAAATTCAACAATTAATCCAATGCTTTATTCATTTCTTCATGTTAAATTTCGAAATGCTTATTATCGAATATTATGTTTTTATAAACATAAACATCGAACAAATTATATGTAAATATATCAAAAAAAAAAAACACATACACACATCTAAAACCTCATACCTTTGATTGAATAATTAATTGTTGTTGAATTTTTTTTGTTGAAAAATTTAATGGTATTTCTCGTACTTGTGCACTTGCATTTGAAATAATAATAAATGGTTTTGAATGATCAAGTTTCTAAAATAAAAAAAAAACAATGACTAAATTTTTATTTTAAAATTTTCATTTTTACTGATTGAAAATAATTATATCGTAAAGTTGCTTTTAATTGTATTAAAACACTATGACCTATAGGTAATGTATCAATATAACAAATAAATGTTTTACATAATGGTCCATGACAATATACTGATTCTTGATATTGTTCAGTTAAAGATGATTCTTGTAACATAAATTTATTTGTTATTGTTGGACGAAATTTATCCAAAAATGAACGATAATTATTACGTGAATTATCATTTAAAGGTATTTGATATGATGACTAAAATAAACAAAACAAAAAAAATAATCTTCATTATGAATTAATTTCTTTTTTTTTAATACTGAATAATAAATATGACATCGATCATTATTTGCTTTTGGATCTGATACTCGAATAATATTTGGTAGATCAATTCCATATAATAATGGAGTTTGTTCATTAAAACCTTTTAATGGTAACATAGGCCACATAAATTTCATTTCGGTACGTTTAGCATCATTTGGTCCTTTATTATATAATGTATATGTATGAATAATTTCTATATCATTTGTTTTTATATTAGTTCGAATAAAACTATTATCTGATGTATCAAAAGTTATTTGTTCAGGTTTTGCTACACTAAAATTTAATGAATTTTTTTTTGTAAAAATTATATATTAGATCTTAATGTTTTTTATTTCAATTTTTATTTACCCGCTTAAAACTAATTCAGGTGAACTTAAAATTGGTATTGAAATTTCTGTTGTTAATTTTTTTGAATTTTCACTTAAATATATCAATTAATTAAAAAAAAACTAAAAGAAGAAAATATTTTACCTTGTAATATTAATTAAAAATCTAAGTGGATCTTCTTGTATAGATAAATAATTATTAACAGCTGTATGAATTTGTAATGATATCTAAACAAAACAAAAAAAAAAGAAAAATGAAAAAATTTTCTACTAACGAATAAAATTTACATTTGTATTAGCTAAATATGGATTACCAAGTTGACAAACAATAATATGATCAGATTGTTTCATTAAATTACAATAGAGATTCGTCTATATAATAGGATAATTAAAATCAAAAAACTAGATAAAATTATTATGTTTTGTTTTTCCTTACAATTGAACTTGAATTTGAACTAACATATTCAACACCAATTGGTAATTGAATAAAACATTGAGTATCATAAGCATTTTCACCTGTATTTGTTACATTTATATTTAAAAGAATCTTTTTAGTTAAACCAACTTTATATTCATCTGGTGAACTATGAATTAAAAAGAAAAATATTTTCATTTAGTTTTTTTTTTAGATAAAGATATATTAGACATATATCGAATCCAAGTAATCTATGAATTCGATTTTAAATATAATCATTTTTAATTAAATAGTAAAATCGGTAATGATTCAATTTTTCTGACTTAGAATTTGACTAGATTTTACACTATTTTATATATATATCACTGCAAAAAGAAGTCGATGAATTTCATTTTCATTAGTATGATTTATAACATATTACGCTAAAACAATAGAAAATTTTACTACAATTTTTAACACTTCATCTATCAACTAAAGTTAAACATGCATGTCACGCAAAGTCTCTCTTTCCATATATACATACTTTGTTGTTGATACATGAAGAATTGATGTACATATATCATCTGGACCACAATCTTTTTGTATTGGAATCTAAAGAATATATATTTTTGTTTTTTAATTAAAATTTATTTAATTACATTATAATCATATGATGAATTATCAGGATCAAGTATTGGTGGAACAATATTTGAATCAAGTTTTGATGAAAGAAAATAATCAATATGTATACGAATTGATTTTAATTTATCATGAATATCATCCTATATTAAATATAAATATAATATTATAAAATAAATAATATTTAACATACTTTCATATATAATGAATACTCATGACAAACACGATTTGTTAATCTTAATTGTCTTTTTTTATAAGATTTATATGATTCACGAAATAATAAACGTTTATCAACTTGATTTTTATCTTTATCAAGTTGTAATTCATATGTTAATGCTAAAAAAAAAGAAAATATAATATTATTATTTTTTTCTTTCTTGTTTTAACACTAACTATCACGTCTTGAAGATCGATAATTGCGATCATTAAGATAAAGACATATAGTAAGAATAAAACTAATATTAAATAATAAAATAAGTAAAAAAACAAATAAATAATAAGAATTTTATTACCATGCATCATCACTACGTAATGTACAATTAAGTGGAATTGTCGATGAACTATGATGTAATCTTGTTTGTAAACGTAATACAGGGCGTGATCTTTATAAAAAAAATTAATTTGTAAAAAAGAATGATTTATTTTAATAACATACAATATGACAGCAACAGTTTCCGATCGAATACTACTTACGGCTAAATCTATTAATTTATGAATAAAAAAACAAAAAGGAAAGTTTGAAATATATATTAATTATATGTACATTTTACCTAAATAACCATTATTATCATAATCAAATTGACCTTGTATTGCCCAACCAAATCCATTTAATGATGTTGATTGAAGAATCTACAAAGAAATATTTCTAGTTCTTTTATAACAAAATTCATTATTATTCATATGAAATATGATAAATGAAGAATTTCTAATTTTTCTTGATTTATTATTAACTTTGATTCTTATGTATATTTATTTAATAAATCCATTTAAAATTTAAGAACACTTTTGGATGGTTTACTATCATTCAAAACATTTACTATTGTTAAGTATAGAGAGGTAAATCTTGTATTTGTTAGAGAAATTTATTTATTGACTGTAGTTTCGATTTTCATGAAAGAGTGAGAAAAAGAATATATGTAGATCTTATATAAACGAATCTTTAATTATTTCTACTCACCTGTGATGGTTTTAAAATAAGTCCATCTTTTGATCCACGATAAATATGAATCATATTAGATGAATCATGATTACCAAATGGAATTGAAACAGCTATATCTTTAAATAAAAATGAAAAATATACTTAATAATAATATAATATCAATATTATTTTATACCATTATAACCATCTTTATCAATATCACCTAAATTTGCTAATGCATGTCCTAATCGTCCTCCTTCTCGTGTTCCTTCAATTATTTGTTTTCGTATAAGATTATGCTAAAAAAATTTCCAATATAAATAATTTCTTTTTTAATTAAAAAATAAAAACAAAATTAAACCTCGGGTGTTTGATAAAATATATCAACTCGACCAGCATCTGATAAAATTCGACCATCTTTTTTTATTGTAAATAAAGGTGCACCAACTAATAAATCATCAAATCTATTAAATACAAAAATTATTTACAAAAAAAACGATGGGGTTAAGACTTCTGGTCCATCCTTTATATTTCGATATAATTTCAATATTTACCCATCATTATTAATATCAACAACACATAATGATGCACCAAAATATTCTCCCATTTGTGTACCATTTAATCTTCGTATAGAATATTCATCAAGATTACTATTTATTATTTCAACTGCTCCACGATAATTATCTAATTTTGGTATACTAACAATAATTTCTATTTAAAAATAAATCTAATTATTCTGTTTTTATTTAATTTTTTTTTTACCTTGATTATCATCATTATTAAAATTTCCTAGAGCTAAAGCATAACCTCGATAACACCAATCATCATATTCATTTGATGAATAATTTGATGGATATCGAATCCAACCAGCATCACGCCATTGATAATGTGGAGAAGTAAATGGATGTCTTGTATCAATCCAATTTTTTTCAAGTATTGGAATAGAATGTACACCACCTATTCAAAAAAGAAAAAGTTTGTTTTTTTGTTCTTCTAAAATTTATTATTTATTTTTACCTCGAAAATAAAATGAACCTGGTGATGTTATAATAATACGTTCTGGTTTTTGACTTAATGCGACTTGAAAACCAAATTCACCATAACCTTCTTGATTATAATTTCGAGAATCTAACAAAATAAATATTTTTATATGATATATATTAAATATAAAAAACATACGCCAATTAAGAAATGATGGCGAAAATATTTGTGTATTATCTATCATTGATAATGATGTACCATATTTTCCAATAAGTGCACCACCTGGTATTTCATATTCAAGATTATGTCCATCATTTATACGATGTTTAAGAAATGGTGCACCTGCCTGAGAATAAATACAACATTAATTCTATATATATTCAAATCATAGATTAAATCAGAACTTACAATTATATTTCCATCATTAGCTGCTAATGAAGCACCTAACCATTGATCTGTTTTATTATCAAATGAAGTACCAACACGAACATTTGCTTCACCATCACGACGAAATGGCATACGTTGACAATTATTATCTGTATGAAATTCACATTTCCATACACCACCTCGTCTTGCTATAATATCATGAGGAGAATGATCACGTGGTGCACCGACTAATAAACTTTCAATGAAAACAAAAAAATAAATTTGTTTTTATATATTAATGTTTATTTTCCAAATTTTTTTTTACCTGGATCGATGAACAGCTAATGAATAACCAAAATACGATGATTTATATGTTGATTTTTCTTGTTTTAAATATCTCCAATGTTCAACAGTCTGATAATTAAATGAATGAAGTGAAGAAACAATTGATGAAAAAATATGAATAAATAATAACATTATAAAATTTTAGGTTTTTTTTTTTTAATATATACTGTTATATATAAATCAATAAATGAATAATACTATCACTATTTGACTTGAATCGATTACGATTTATCATCTAGAAAAGAAATGATGAAATAATTATAGTTATAATAGGAAATCAGACGGAAAAAGGAAGTTTTAATCGGTAAAAAGAAAGAATAAATATTCTCATTGATCACCGTTTCTTTCATTTATTACACTCAAATTAAAATGATAGAAAAAGAGAAGGAAAAAAAAGAAAACAATTTTTTTTTGTCAAACTCGATAATAATTTGTACGTATGTAAAAAAAGAAAGAATGACAAAACCGCTTATAGTTGTCTTTCTTTTTTGACATGCAAACATACCGACAAATATATATAAATGTATAATAGAGACAATCGAATAGAAAGAACTATAACAATAACAAGGTGATATGTTTGATAAAAAAAAAATAATTTGTAATTATTTAAATTAGCATACAATTGAAATGAATATGATCGAATACTGACTCTTTGTCTTCTTTTTTTTCTTTGCTTCTCAACATCAATCGATCGTTGTCATTGTCTTCATAATAATGATGTAATATATGAGTATTGAGATACCTAGTTATTGTTTCTTATCAATATGTATTGATATATATATATATATATATAACGATAACGTGTTGCTCCTGCAGCATCCTTCACACCTCATCTTTCAAATGCTTTTCTTGTCTTCTTACCTAACTTTCCTTTCCTTCTCTTCTTCAAATCAGTCGATGACGTGTGCTCGTGTCGATAGGTAAGTGTGACCATAAATATAAAGCAATTGACAATTAGTAACAGAGTAATAGTGGTAATCAACGAGTGAACAGATATCGCTACGCATGCGGTCAAGGTTCAATTAAGGAATATGTACACATATATGATGTTGACATGTTCATGTAGGCATATGCGAGAATATAATAAGTTTTGACCGTTGTTATTCTACTTTCTTTGATCTGAATAAATTGAAATTAGACTGTAAGAAGCTAATAAATCATAATGTTATTGTGAAAAGTAAAATCTTTATAATGAATGAGTAACTAATCATATTACTGCATGCTTGTATATTCTGACAATAAAAATAAGTATAAAGATCGATGATCTTATTATGAATATATATATATATATGAACTGACCAAATAATATTTATGTGCATAGAAAAGTATTAGTGAAATAAATACTCAGTAATGAAGTAGACAACCTACATGAATAACTACAAATGTTAGCAACTGTTGTTTTTAAACTATCGTCAATTCAAACATACTATACAATGTATATATGTACAAAATAAAAAAGTGATTGTATTCTATTGATTCTTCTTTTAATAATATCACAATGAGATT
The DNA here is from genome assembly GCA_022393335.1 of Macrotrachela quadricornifera. Classification (NCBI taxonomy): domain Eukaryota; kingdom Metazoa; phylum Rotifera; class Eurotatoria; order Philodinida; family Philodinidae; genus Macrotrachela; species Macrotrachela quadricornifera. Next base: position 5,658 of record JAJEKB010024950.1, on the reverse strand, counting down.
CAAATAGAACGCAGTATAAACATGACGCAATAATAGTTAAACAATAACATCTCTATATATACAGACCTAACAACATGCTGTGTAGAAAATAAGAGTAACTATAAATAATAACGTATTGATGAGTAATCTACACGGTAGGAAAGGTGCTGATAATAGTGATGGTGAATTGCATGTACAATTATTTAATAGTAAACATTGGCATTTCAATTTCCATGTGCGTATGTCTGGAAGAATATCAGACGAATTTCCCTAAGGAATGATTCATTTCTTTGAACATTTTCTTTTTTTCCCAGATGTGTATTTTCTAACAAAACAATAAAAACGTGATTCATATATCTCGTTTGTGACATCAACCGTATATTCAAGCACGACACACACATACATGCATACATACATTTATTGAGAATGATATACGGTTGATATAGTTAACGAGTCCAATACCGACTCCAGATGCTCTTTTCACTCTTCAGAGCTTATGCATTAGTTATGCAAGTTACTCCACTCGTCATCTTCTAATCATCTAAATGATCGTTTTTTTTCTTTACCGGCCACGAGGGAAAAATATATGGAAGAACAAGGACATTGATTCGTATCAAAAATTCTATCACTTCTTTTTGCCTTTGCAATCTTACTACTTACCTAATTACGGCCACGGTCGGTATGTTTGCTTAAGCTAAGTCGACTCCTGATGTATATATATACGTGCATCAGTATAATTTATCCATTATATACTAACCCAAAAAGAGATTGATCATGGTACAATATTTGTTGAAAGAGATTATATATATATATATACGCGCGCGCGTCTTCATTTTCTCGTTGACGGTACCAGCAATGTTCAGTCAATATATATATATATATATATATGAGATGTATGTTTGACAGGAGAAAGAATAAGGGAAAGGAAAAGAATGAAGAGTTGTTCTCTTATACGTAGTGACGCGGCGTAACAGGAGGTATACATAAACAGAAACCACAACTGCTGTTGCCGCGGTTTATGACTCGACGATGAGATGATAATGACGACATGCAACAAAATTGGGTGATTTTTTTAATGGAAATATAGCATGCTGCTTATGTTGAAACGGAAGTCAATCGTCGATGATTCCTCTCATCCAACACAGTTAACACTACTATAGTGATAAGGTTGCGTATACGTTTCCTTTATAACAATGAATACGGCTATCATCACTATACGTGCACAAAAGAAGGAGAGCAATATTGGCGTGTATAGAACCATAATTTAATATTTGTAATTACCGTTACTGTAAAAAAAAACTGAACGAAAAGGAAATAGATGATTGATCGTCATATATTTGTATGCTTAAATAAAGAATGCTCGTAAGTATTTTTACAAGCTATTTTTTATAGGTAAGAAATCAAAGTTAAGTAGAATATGATATTCAGAAAATATATAGTAAAGTATTTATTCTTTTTTCGTTATTTTATTTATGACTATTGTAGTTAATGATAATGATGATGATTGTTGATGTCAAATATGAATGGAAGGTTGATCAAATGAGGAAACAACAGACGAAGAAGAACAGAGATGAGGGTGTTCAATCTCATTTTTATTCTCAAGTGGCTTACCATCTGTCATTATGTTGAATAAACGGAACGAGACAACCAACACATGCTGCGTCAATATCACTTATATCTCGAATAAATGACGAATAGAAACAAAAACATATATTTAATAGACTTTGTCAAAAGTAAAGAATAAACGATTGCTAACAATGATAAGTGGAACATTCTTTTAATATAGAATATATATAGTACAATCATAACGATCAATAATAAACTTTTGACATATGTATACAAAAAGGAAAAAAAAGAATGTATGTAAAAGTAACTCGTCTATCATCATATTATATTATATTGTAAATTACTTATAAATATACAAAACAAAATAGTTAATTTAACTGATTAACTTTCATACATATAGCTTGACATCTACTTTCCCTTTTTTTTCTAACTGTTGCAACTGATCTTTTATTAACATAAGCTGAAAATCAAGAAAAAAAAATAAGAGAAATATAACAATATAGAATACATTTATTGATTAAATCAAGCTGAACATTACTATAGTTATTGTTGAAGTCAGTATGTTATTGAAGTGTATGTACAATTATCACGCGAAGCCTAAATATGCTATGTCTTGTTCATTCAACAAGAAAGATATAAATTGATAAGATCATAGTTATTATTCACATGCAAATAAAACTAAATGACGATAGAACAACTACAAATAATGTATTTATAAAAGATATACTTTTATTTTTTTTGATATTATATACAAATTTGTGAAATAATTTTCTGAAAAACAGTAATATTTATTTAGTTCTAACCCATTGTGATTCACTATAAGTTTATATTATATTTAATAAAAACGATAATTCTTGCAGACATAAATAGTTAATAAAAAAAAAAAAAATCAAAAATTATTTTAATATGATTACATATCAATAACAATTTGTATAAATAATAACTAAGCACTATTATTATGACCGTTTTCAATAGGGTTTTCTTTATGTTGATAATTAACAAGAACTTGAAGAGAATTTTCATCAAATGGCAATGTACCATCAAGTACATTAGCAATCTAGATTAATAATTAAGATTAAATATTTGTATTTAATTTATTAAATATCATAAATATACTTGTTCGAGACCAGTCAATTGAATTAATACTTCATCTTCATTTGGTGTTTGCAAATTAAGCACACCTTTTCGTAGTCGATCTAATAATAATAATAATAATGAATACATAATATAGATATCAAATATCCTATAATAAATGGCTATATTTTACATATGTGACATTAGACTTTCTAGTTGAAAAATAAAATCTTTTTGTAGCCAATTTTTGATTTTCGGATAGTGCTATAACAGTTACTATTTCTTACCAAAAAGGGATATTAAATAATCAGAATAGTTTTTTTTTCAATTCTTTCGGTTCTTTTGTATGATGACGATCATCTATGTCTATCCAAAATATAGAATCAACAGACATCCAATGTTTCATAAGTACTAGAATAACGTGTTAAGTTCTAACTCTTTAATTAAACAAATAAAAAATTATCGTTTATGTACTGAAAACTAACATAATTTTGGATGATGAAATCAAGTTCTAACAATTCTCATAATAAAAAATCATTAACTAGCTTTTTCTATAGTATAATATCAACTCTGCTTCGTTCGATACTCTCATACATTTGCTTCTAAATAAAAAATAATTTAAAGAGTGAGACAGAATCAATGCAAAAAAAAATAGCCATTCATTATATTTCATTTGATATGTAGTATGAATATATACCAATAAATTTATTCATAAATTGAACACAATATTTTTGTTTTTGAATATTTTCATCAAGTAATTGACGCATTTCTTTGCCAGGAGAAACCTAAAATATATATTAATAATTAAATTACAAAAATAAAAAAAGAATCAAATTCATACAGCCATTTCAGAACCATTTTTTATTTTCGATGGATCAGATTTTAATGTTTGTGACATAGTTCGAGTTGTTAAATTATTTTTTGTTAAAGGATTTTGAAAAGTTTCTACAGGTGACATGGGTTTTGGTATTTCAGATGTACTTGAACGATTATTTATTAATTGTAATGATGAATCTTGTAAATATTTATTTTGAGTTATTTTTTCTAAATCAAGTGCTTTTTGAATTATATTTTCAACATCAGAAATAACATTTGGTATCATGAGATATTGTAAACAAAAACTATATTCTGATTCATCATTTTTTTTAACTAAAATAAAAAAAAAGAATACTTGTTTTTTTTTTCATTTAATAATATTATATTTTTATATACATAATTTTCCAATTTCCATTAAAAGTGCAGGAAAAAAATAATTAACAAAACCAAAACATTCATCATAACAAAATATTATTGTCCATAAAGCTAAAAAAAAAAGCTAATCTTCAAAAAAACAAAACATAAATAATTTATTACTTGGAATAAATTCAAAAGGAATTTCACGTCCAAATAAAAGTCTAAGCCAACGTCTATATAAAAAAAAAAAAGAAAAATAATAAAAGAAATTTTTATTTTATAAAATTAAATTTATCTTACATGCCATAAACCATTGGTTCAATATTTAAATCTTTAAGTTTATTATAAAGTGAACAATCATAATCCTTTAAACGTTGAAAAATTGAATTTACTCGCATAACAGTATCATTCATTTGAACTTGTACATCATGTGGTCGTTGAAATAATGTATGTACATTCTAGATTTATATTCAAAAAAAAAGAACCACAATCAAATTATAATACAATATTTCATACTTTACGTATTATACCAATAGTTGGTTTAAAATCATAAAATTGTTGAAGATGTCCCATCATTTTTTCATAAATTCCACTAATATAAAAATAATATATATATTATTTTATATAAAAAAAAACACACACACTTACTAAGAATCATGAGCAAGATATACAGGATCATAAAGTTTTTTCATTAATTCATTTGATTCTGAATATTCATTAACTCGTTTACTTTCCGAATCAATTAAATAAACAATAACAGCAAGAATCTCATGCATACCCTAGACAAAAAAAATTAAAAGAATAACAAAAAAAAGAAAAACATATATTATTTACTTGTCGATAAGGTAATGTTTGTTCATAATGTCGACTATGAATATATAAAACTTCTAATAATAAATCACGAATATATTGTTGTTGAAAAAATGATATTTCTTGCCAACTAAAAAAAAAAAACATTTGCAAAAATAATTAAAAATAAATAAATTTTTTTAATATTATTTACGTTCGTATAACATCTTGATAAATATTATCTTTAAGTTCTTTATGTCTATTAGTTTGATTCCATATACTCTAGAATAATAGATATATATTATTAAAAAAAAATAATAATTATTTTATTACATTTTCTTCTGGTGAAAGTGGATGATCAGAATCATTTTTATCATGATTATTTTCTCGTATTTTTTTGTATATTAAGATAGCTATCAATAAGTTCAGTATAATTATCACGTGATATATCAATGGCTTGATTCCAATGAGCTGAATCACGTGGTAAACAATGTAAAAATATACGCCATAAAACAGTTGTAAAATGACATGTTGTCATTTGACGACTTAAAATTTTATTACGAATAATTTCATAATCAAATGAATCAAATAGATTATTGAATTCAAATCTACTATTAAAATAAAAATTATATAAATATTATAAAAGTATTATTTTCAAGAATGTACAGAAGTGATAGATTATTATCTTCTACATTTTTATTTGATTCAATAATTGTTTCTGTGGATGATTGTGTAACCTCATCTAAAATGATAAATAAATATCATTGAATAAAAATATAAATTAAGTATACATTTAATAGGACTAGAAGGTTCAGATTGTGTTGGTGGTGGTGGTGGTGGTGGTCGTTGTGGTCGAAAAATAGGATGATCTGTATCAGATTCTAATGTAGTAGTTGATGCCAAAACAGATTCTGAAGGTGATAACATTTTTGTTAAATTGAAAATTATTTAATTATAGAGATTTATCTATTACAAAAAAAAAATAAAAAAAGATTGTACTAATTGAAAATGATAAAACCGATTCATTTTTACTTCTTTCGAAACTGACAACTAATCGAAAGACAATAAAAACACAAT
>JAJEKB010024946.1:0-27249 GCA_022393335.1 Macrotrachela quadricornifera | reverse complement strand
GTGTCTAATCCACATCATGACAATGCATTGATATACAACATCAACGTATATATGCGTTACATGAGTCATATTTTTCTTGTTCCTTTTTTTAATTTTCATTGCATGATTGAACGAAGCGAGAACATGCTTGCAGTTAGCATTGTTCTTCTAATTTTCATTATTTCGCTAGACGAGGTTTTATATGCCATGTGTCTATTAATTGTTGGCATACACATCTAGAACAATGAAAAAAATTATTTTATTCGTGTAATTGATACTAAACAGGAGCATGTTCCTTTCTCTTAATATATGCAAACCACACGTATAGCCAAAAATATTTCTGTGTAAACTACTACTGGAAAATCTGTTTATGTGGACGAGTCGATAACTCGCTATATTAATCGATCTACCATTTTAGCAGAGAGAAAATCATAACTAGTGAAGGTTTGTTTTTTATCGTCATTCAGTAGTTGATTTTATCATATGCAATCTTCGACCGAGAAAAGAGAATAGAATGGAAAAGAATCATGTGATATTAATAACAAACAAGTCAAGGCTTATCTTTTGAGTTATGTACAAAAGACAGTATAATGCGAATAACAACAATACCAATTGGTTATTGGTGGTAAACATCATGAATAAAATAATGAAAAAGTCATATTGACAATGCTGCTAAGCTAGTTGACGCCTCTCGAAATTGTTAAGAAAAGAGATCGACTGTTGCGATAGAAATGACAAGGAAAATAAAACTCCTATACAAGTGTGCTTGTTTCAATATAATTTGATAATATTGATTGTGCTTGGTGCGTTGCTGTTAACAATTTGTAGTGAGAAAAGATGCTCTCTAAAGATATATCGAGCTCGAATTTTCAGGATTTGGCCATTTCCTTTATAGGTTCGCTAAATTTGATCATCAAAGCAACTCCACCTTTCGAAAGCAATCTGTAAATCACATCTATAACCTTTAGATAATTATGTCGGGAGTAGTACTAATAACTTAAGATGGATGAGAAAGCTATCTGGGGTAATATTAACTCCTTCAGAACAAGTCGTCACTATAATAGCCACTGATTCGTTTTGAAGCGATATATATATTACACATTGATAATCGAAAGTGGATGCATATGCGTTAGAGTAAACTTATTCTAACGATATATATATCTAATATTACTTCCTTGACAATGGACCATTTTCTGCCTTCTCCATCCCACATTAGCACATCAAAATATAGTTTTCCGACTTTATTCCCAAGGATTAGGTTGAGAAGAGATCTATTTTCTACTAACAAATCACTAAAACTGATAGCTCGTCATTTCCCGTTACCAATAAGCGTCAGAGCATGACAATATACAGCCAATAGACAGCTGTCAAACATTCAAAACAATAAATGCATATTAATAAACCTAGATCAAAGATTTTGATCTTCTAATACGACAGAAATCCATGGCAAACGGCGAGCTTTCTTCAAATTGCGCTGATTCTCGCTAGCGACGGTAAGAACAAACATCATCCCAAGCTCACTCTCATCTAAACATGTCAAATCATCAGATCAGGAATTAAATAAAATTTATCACACTGATTTATCTGCAACTTTAGAAGAACCATTTGTCAAACCATAATCACGATATTATGCTAATCTTTTTTTCAAAATCGTCAAAAATGTCATAGTTTTCACCATATAGAATAAAAATCATACGATATCTTTCATTGATTTGCCATTATAAAAGTTTATCATAAAATAGTGTTAATAGATATGGATCTTGGAATATATGAAACTTATGATAAGCAAAAAATTTTACAGAATGTTTATTTGAATTTGTGTACAGTATGATTAAAAACAAATTTGAAGGTGATAGTGGTGCGGCCGCGACTAGGTCATATTAGTTACTAAAATTTCTTTAAGTCGAATCTCGAAAACTAAAGTTAATTTTTACATTCTCGAGCGATATCTGTGCATGTTTTATTTCAAATTTAAAGTAAAAAAAAATTAAGGTGTCGTCACACACTAGATATGTGTTCCGTTTCGATTGTTTGTATCACTATATTTTGTAAACAATCTTACCAATGATTTGAATTGAAATTTAAACACTGAAGAATTAAATCATAATTCATGTTCAGTAAAAATTAATGTGATATCAAAATCGCATATCGCAAGATTTAATGAATATTATCGAAAAAATCATCAGGTTTAAATTCATCTTGAACCTGAATTTTTCCTAATTTAAATGTAGAACAAATTAATGTGAAAACTGATGGCATATAAGTGTATGTATGATTCATTAAATTTTGCTAAAAGAAATGCAATTTTAAGAATCTATTAGGTGTGAAATTCTGTACATAGGTAATTGTGAATAAATGAGGCACTATTTATTAGGTAATATTAGTGCAATAAATCTGTAAAAAATGATCGAGAAAAACCTTCTCTCGTCATCATGAACCGATTGCTCTCGCCTCACTTTGTAAGCAGTCTGCAAAATTCTGATCGAAAGGTGCTTGATCATACTAAGTAACTTTAATTATGTGTTGTTATATTTTAGATAAGAATAAATCTCAAAAGGAATGATTTATACATCTCATTTTTGATTCACATGAGAAACTATGGATTAAACAGAGCATTTTGTTTCTCAAGTTTATTTTGGAATGAAAAAAGAATCATTGTAACACTTATAATTTAGTTTAATTGAAGAATAATATCGAAAGTTTTCTTTTCAAAGTGCTTAAAAATTAGTAGTATCAGAAAAGGATTATTCTATTCCTGCTTTACAATTTTCTTTTGAAAAGTCAATAAGAAATTGTTGAGAACCAGCTGAAAATATGAAAGATTGCACTAAGAACCAAAATTCTATTCAATTGAAATTTCAGATGAATGAAACATACATTCCGCGTGCTAATCAATAAAGAAAAAAAGTTGTTTTTACTGTTTTATAAATATCATATGAATATTGTATTGTCTACAGTTAAGATAAGATGAAATGTTCTTTAATAATCTTTGAAAAGTTTTTAGGCAATTTTATTGACATTAATATATATTTTATTTCAATAAAAGTAGTAGGATAAGTTTTATTCGTTTATATTAAATGATATTTCTATTTAACCTGTTTATAAAAGTAATATTTTTATACTTTTTTTTAATTGTAGCTTCAAACTATAACAAAATTTGTTCAGGTAGAAAAACATTCTATGATATTACCATAATCATTATATATGAAATTTTAAATTCATTTGTAAAATAATTTATCAAAATGTCGAATAATAATACAATCGTTACTAATACATCATTTTCGATCAGTTCAACTATTAATATTCTAAGTTTAGTTATAGAGAGATTAATTATATTCATTGTTTTTCGTGTCATTGGATTTATAGCCAATGTTTTTACATTTCTTCAACCGACACTTCGATACAATACATGTTGTATGTATTCACTCGCTAGTTCTGTTGTTAATGTTATCAGTCTTTTGACCACTTTTTTACTTAACCCTTCGTTTGTATCATGGAATCTACGAGGACCCGCCCTATACTGTCTGTGTTTTATTTCTCTTCATAGGAAGACAATGTTTTTATTGACCCACTATTTTTTATATGTATATACTAAGTCAAAAATCAAAAATGGAGATTCGATTCTAATATCTGGAGAAAATTTGTAGTCAACTACAAAATTGTAAAAATGACGACACAGACGAAGGGTTAACACAATAAAGGTTAAACAGAACAATACATTATTGAATTCATAGTGATAAATATATAATAGATATTTAAAAGAAATTATTTTTTGGTTTTATGTTGTTCGACACTTCATACATTTGACATTTGTATCAAAAAAGAAAGACGATTGAAGACAGAGAAAGAAATCAAATTGCTGATGTCTTACGTCAATTTATAAACAAAGGAAAAGTAGCATCAGCTAAGATGTTTATAGATTATCTTCTCACTATGACAATGCTTGTATACATGCAAATCACATCGAAAAAAATCATTTTGTTGGTATTTTGTTTGACGCTAAGATGCATAATTATATTCTAACTTCAACGAATGTCAGGAAAATGATCATCATAAATATTACTCACAGTAAATAAAAAGTTTTGAATACAATGGATATTCTATTAAAGCACTAATTATTAAAATTCATTTAATTTATTTTGAAATGATTTACATCCAGTTTCTTTTCATAAGTAACTTATAGAGCGATGCTAACTCTTACATCAGTCTACCATACTTACATTGCAGATGGTGTTCTAAAATTCATAGTTTGAATGAATGAATGCCTAAGAATAAAATATTAAATAACATCGAATCATTCGTTAGCTATATATTAACACAATAATATTTATATTGTTTGAAACAGGAATCATTATCTGAAATACATTTTTATGTGTTACAGTGTTGGTCGATACCTCTCTAGTAAACTAGATAAACAGTTGTAATCAACCTCATTAAATAGCATGAATTTAAAAATTTATCGTCGATATTATGTGCCAATACAAGTTCTTATATCCTTGGTACGACTATTCGTATTACTCGTGGTATCATCATGCAAAAGAACAGAAAAAATAACCTTCAGCATAGCACTCAGACTCATACTCTGAACAAGCAAAATAGAAAAACTAATTGATCTTTTAATTCGTAAATTGATATTGACAAGAAGAGAGAAAGAAGCCTTTTTTTGTCATCAAATTTTGAAGACGACGAGATTTAGCATCATGCAAGTTTATTTTGAGAAAAGTACATTATAATGTAAATTATTACAAGCAATTGCTTGGTTAAGTAAATACTTTGTATCTCTTTCTATTTTACATCCAGACAAGCAATCGTTTTGATTGTTCATTGAAATGAGCATCAAATTCTGTAGGATGAACAATATTCATATTATTTTTATTATTATTTTCTTCCAACCATTTGCGAGCATCTGTTTTCATCTCGTCTGATGGTGTGCCATCAGCCCCGAGTGAGACAAGACGATGTTGGAATTCAGTTAAAATGTACAACACCATCGAATCGATAGATGGCGACAAATGAGTTAAATCAACAAACATGTGACGAACACGTGAAAATGTTGACGCAATGCGAGGTATATGATGTTCATTAATGACAATCAATGATGAAGGTGATGTTTCGTTGATGCCAAGAGCTGTTATACGTTGTTGGAAGAAACGATTGGTCTCCTCATTATCAAGACACAACAACAAGCTGTCAAATTCTAAATCAAGACGAATCAGATTGGGTGCAACCATAAGAATGCGTGATAAGTAATTGAGATCAGATGGTATTGGACTACTAAGCGTAAGATGCTTGAGATGAACCATTTTTGGAATGAGTGATGATTGTTGTTGTTGTTGTTGTTGTTGTTGTTGTTGTCCTTTTGAAATATACAGCCAAAAAAATTAATTTTTTCTACTAAATATGATGATATCGACTTATTTTAAACAACATACAAAGAACTTTGTTTCATAGGGGAATCTATTTCGAAATTACGGAAAAACTTCGATAGATGCTAGAGCTTTTATTGTTAACTTTACTGTTCTGACAAGAATTAGTTTTTATGAGATAAATAGTGAAACTATAAGCAATGTATTGACCATCATTAAAAAGAATTCTAGAAAAGAAATCTTATTCTATCGAGTAATTAATTGGATCTTGTTATAAAACGCAATCGTATCTTATCTCATATTTCTATGATAGATCGCTTTTAGACTTCAGTTCAACAGAAATTGTAATGATAATCCCATTTTTGTTTAAAATACTAGATAAAAAGGTTGAGATTGCCTTTTTTTTAGCTTATGGAAAATGTGTTCACTACCGACATGCTCAATTGAAAATTTCTCAATTTGTAAAAACAGTTAAGTCTGAAATTTTGCTGTTTCTAAGATGTTAAAAATGGATACTACAAGATTCTGAATAAAAAATGAAGAGTACTACTTACCGATAACAGTGGTAACAGTCGTATCAGTACTAGAAAACCAAATCGTGAGTTCTTTTACATGGCGCCAACGTGCTATTACTGGTAAGGAACTAACAAAAGTTGAAACACGATAGATATTTAGTTGTTCAACTTGTATATCACCTTCTTTAGCTGGCAATACCTTACTGATGACAGTACCTGGCAGTCCAAGCGATGCAAATGGTTTGCCATTGGGCAATAATGTGTAAATAAAAGCAAAAATCGAGCCCACCGTGCTTGTTTCATCGATTAAGCATTCAATTGAGGAGGAAGGCCAGGACGCAAGTACCATCTCATGATCAAAGCTGTCCCTATCAGCAATATAGTAGACTCCATAGTTAAACTGTTGAATGTGAGGCAGTGACTGTTGAAGTACGAGAACTTGTTGGCCATCAATAAGACGAATATCATAAGTGCAAATTTGAAGTGAGAGGTATTGTATATTAGGTATTCGATGGAGAAGAGTGACAAGTTCTTCAAAAGTCCAAGGGCGGTAAATTGCAGTTAATCGAAAACTAGTAAGATGAACAAAAGGTGGAATTTTATCGTTGAAAGAGATGGAAGCATTATTGTCGACAAGTATGATGTCCAACTGGCGAACATTTGGAATAGCAGAGAAGAGCAAGAACAAATCGTCGAATGTTGTTAAGGTAATTTCTAAATTAATAATATTTGGATAAGGGCCACCGGATAAATTGTCTATACGTAGACTACTGCAATATTGCGAAATCAAAACTGATTTTATTTTCTGGTTATTAGCTTTGAACAATGTCTCTAGCACAGTTGATTGATGTTCAAGAGGGATTGAAAATAAATTACGAATATTGAGTTGAACTAAGTATTCGAAATCTTCCAACATATTGATAAATGGCAGTAGGTTTTCGCGTCTAAACGCGATTAATGTAATTTTTTCAAGTCGTGGAAATATGTTTGCCAGTTTTTGATGTTTAAAATAACAATTAAACATATCACCTTGTAATACGGAATACATACGGTCAATGACTAATGTATGAATATGCGAGCCAATTTTGGGCAGTACATTAGCATACACATAATTACATTGAGCAAAAGATCCTTTGTACAATGAGACATGAAGTCGATAATCTCTAATCAAGCGTGTCATACGTTCGTTGAGACCGAAGAATGATTGAAGAACATCGATGGGCAACAGATATTTACATACTTCAAGAAGTAATTCATCAGGTAACATTTCTAGTGTTGATAACGATGCCATCATTTAAAAGATGCAGTGATTACTTTACAAATTTGATCAGTTATGATTTAAAGTCACAAGATTGAAGACTAATATTTTTATTTTTTCTACAATACAAAAAAAAGGTTTTTCTAATTCATGTAAGTATTGAATTAAGGTTGCTGATAAGGTTTATTTGGTTACTTCGTCGCACTCTATCCATCCAGTATCGTATTAGAACAAAAAACAATAATCTTTCAATGTAAGTGTCTAAGGGACTTCTAAAAAGGAGATTGAAATATAATATGTAAATAGATAAATTTATTTAGCTTTCGATGGTGTATGTTTTGGTATGTTACACGAAAAATTTCCACTTTATACAAACGATTTTTGATAATATTTTTTCAAATATCATTGTGAACGTTCGACAGTAAAAATAAGCTAACTTTTCACGAGCTCAATCAAATGAGCTAAAAGTCTCATTTTAGATGTTTCAGATGATGCTGAACAAGATGAGAACATTAAATCAAAAAATAAAATTTTGACGAGCACTTCAATTTCTTGATGGACTCATAGGTGCTCTCTTAAATTTCGGTACATATCAATAGTTAGACACAAGTGTTTTATTTCATTCATTAAAGTCGCAGAAATCAAAGTTTTCATTTAATACAAGTAATGCTCGTCAAAGGTGACTCGCTTAACCCTCGACCGAATCGAATCTATCTATTTCGAGAATCATCGATGGATAAATGGTCGACAAACGTGACGCTATAGCTTTATTGTTAACCACAAATTTGGCTTCAGATGCAAATTCTTTGCCCTCCATTATCATTCATATAGTTTTCAACTAGAATATTGTAAAGCTTTTCATATTAATCTAGCTGACAACGTTTTCAGATTGGCTTGGATACAGAAAAATGCAGACAAACTTTCGCAGGGAGCATATCCGTATAATTACAAACTTATTTTATGTTGTATGATCTCTCCTCTAATGCCAGGGACGTAGTCAGGGGGTAGATTGGGGGATCGATCCCCTTCCCTGAAAAATGCAAATATCTGGAGGAGGAGTACGGACCAATCAAATTTTGCCAGTCGAAAAACAGTCTTTCTATATGATAATCCCTTCTGAAACAGTCAATCCCCATTTGAAAAAATTTCTGGCTACATGCCTGTCCAATCCACGAGGCATAACCGTTATTTCGTAAGAAGACCCTTTTTTGTAAAAAAAATTACTTGAAAAAATTCAAAAACTAATGATATCATTCGATTCCTCGACCCTGAAAACCTTAGGTGGAATGTTCTGCGTCGACTTTTCTCAAAGCTATGATTGATTAATCTGTTTTATAATAAGGTGTTTTTTCTTTGACCTTTCACCCTAACATAAACAAACAAGTACGTCTTTCTTCGTATGACCTTTCTTTCAGTCGAGGGAATAACTTCTGAAATCAAAGCCTTTCGAAATGTTCTCACGTATATTGTTCATCACAATAAACACTTTCAAATGGTCTATTCGTTAAAATCTCGCAAAATGTAATAAATGATTGTTGAGAATGCTTTAGAGTGGAACTCATCGGATTCGGATTTATATATTTTAACATCGGGCGCATTTGTGCCTAAGTCAACATTCAATATAGACAGAAAATTTAATTGAGTTTTTGTTTCAATTTGTCTTATCCATTTTATTCAAAAAGAAAGCGGCAACTTATTTTGAAAAATAGAAAAAAAAAGGACTAACTCTCTTCGTCATTATACAATCTACATGTAATTACTATAAGGAATATCTTAACAGACTCTTTACCATCTGTTATGGATATGGATCCAGCAGTCTCTATTGAAAGTACAAGTGCAGATTCGGATCTAAAAATTTTGGGCAAATCGGCTCTACTCAATAGTTCTAAACCAGCACGTATTTGTTTGTTAAAATATTCATAAATATCACGGATAATTGTTTGAATAAAATTAGGATAATTTTTCGATTTGTAGCTGTTGAATCATCATAAACAAGCGTCAGAAACTAAAAATATTATCTTTGATTAAATACGCAAACTTTGAAGTGCATTATTAGTACTCTGTTTTTGAAATTCTAAGACACATTTTCATGCTTCATATGGTGAATTCAACATAGCTAGATAAATATTAATAGAGACTATGAGAGAAATAAGACATTTAAGAAGTCTTTTATACATCTCAAAATTTGTTTTATTTAAAAGCATGCAACCCTCTTCAAAGAATCAATCTTACTTTCAATCTACCAGGTATGACTATTAATGATGAATACATACTTTCTCTATAATGCAAAATAACAAAATGATTCACGCGAGATACATTTTTTCTTCAACTTTATCGCTTTCTCATATGCATGTACAAAGAAAAGAGAACGAAAAAGTTAAACACAAACACGTTTACTTCATAAACTCGAATGCGTTTTGATTCTTGTTAGAAAGCATGATCGTGATACAATGTAAATGAAAAGAAATATTGCCTAACATGGTTTTATTTTTAACTCCTGATTCACATACAATCAGTTCAAATTGAGATAAACTATGACGCATAAATACTATCATCCATTGCACTAGATCTTTAAAATTAACCTTCAATGAGTGTATAAAGAGGGCGCTCAGTATCATTGCAGCTCAAAAACTTATATATATACGTGTTCAAAAGAAAGTATTTTTCAATATGAAAATCTTATAGACATTTCAAGAGTAATATAATGCATTTTACAGCATATCAGTAATGATTAAATATAAAATAAAGTGTACTGATGTATGAAATTCGCTATTGAATTAAGATTTGATGTATCTTGTATATCTGAAAATATTTAAAAGAGCACGCAATTAGATTGAAAAGAGAACGTTGTGGATTTTTTAGAGAACGCAAATTATTTGGGATAGAAAAGAGAACGCATGAAAGAATGGAGAACGTTTTTTAATTTTTCGGGGAACGCAAATTAATTGGAATAGAAAAGAGAACGTTTTGAATTAAAAATATTTAATTTTTACTATTTTCTCAATTACTTAATGTATCATTATACGGTTTCTGTGATGTAGTGGTACACTGTATGTCTGATGAGCATAAAGTATTGGTTCGATTCTAGTCAGAGGCCACCTATTTTTTTTCTCTTTTATGGACTCATTTCTTTATCTACGCGATCGGAAGAAATTTTGAAACGAGAAAAACTGACGTAACAACATTCACTATATCATTCACTATATCTTTCACTCACTTTTTCATTTTTTATCGAAAAATGACAAGAAGAATGTGGTCTTTTGCTGAAAATTTTTATAATAATGATTTATTTAATGAATACATTAAACAGAATTCAGTTTCATAATTTCGTTCACAACAAACATCATCTGGTTTAAGATTGACATATCGTTGTTCATCATATAAGAAATATCCTGGTTGCGATTTTCAAATACAAGCAACCATTAATGAAATAACATTTTTTTTGTGAAAACAGTTGTTATTTTTTCTTTGAAAATATTTGTTATATTATTTGGATAGAATTGCCAATAATAAAAAATATAGTGATATATTTAGTAATTGAGAAAATAGTAAAAATTAAATATTTTTAATTCAAAACGTTCTCTTTTCTATCCCAATTAATTTGCGTTCCCCGAAAAAGTAAAAAACGTTCTCCATTCTTTCATGCGTTCTCTAAAAAATCCACAACGTTCTCTTTTCAATCTGATTGCGTGCTCTTTTAAATTCTTGTCCCTTGTATATCTTAATGAACAATATTTATCATGAAAAGGATCGATGCTTTCAGCTTGTTTCTGAGGAAATATAACATTTTTAATTTTATAAATGTGATAGTTACCTTATAAAAAAAAGTCACTATCTCAATGAATATAACCTAAAATGGGTTGAGATCAGCTTGACAGATCGCTGTTCTCAAGTGGAAGATAATATAGAAGCTTGAACTCAAACAACCTTTAAAAGACTAAATTAATAATTTTAAAAATGTTAACATAATTTTCAATGTTATTGACTGTGTCATTTCTTAGAATTACAAGATATAATGCTGAAATTCGTAGAATAGAAACTATTATAATATCATCATATTATTGGTAAATTCTGCATATTTGTAGCCTGCCATAATAATTATTTTTTTGTATTCTGATATTAACAACATGTATAAACATTAATCATTTTTGTTATTTACATACGATTTTTGAAAAATATCGATAAGCATCAAAAGTTATTATAGTATATGTAGATACTATCATTTGTCGGTACGATGGTCGATTTCAATTAGTTTGAGAAATAACATGTTTTATAATTACTTTTTGATAGTAATAAAACATAGAAATTTGGGTAGAGATAATAGTAAAAATATATGATGGAAAAATGAGCCTTCATGAGTATAATTTGTTTTATATGAACGAGCTAAAGATACAACAAATCTAAATATTCGGAATTTGGTATGTGCCAGTTTAAAATTGTTATCTAATATTTTAACTCAGGTCTAGATTTGTACCTGATGTTTGAATTTGAGATTTTGATTTAGAACTTACTAGGATTCGGGCTTGTGTTTACATATGAATAAAAAAATTTCGCATTTATAATAGTCCATTGAAAAGAAACTAACTTGCCTAAAAACAATATTTTCAAGAATAGAACAATATTGTTCTATTTTCATAACTCTTTTCCTGATAATAAAATGGTTTTGTTTTTGATTGACAAGATCGTTCGAGAACGGTACAAAAGTGTTCCCTTATAAATTATAGGACGATTCATAAAATCTGAATTATTCCTCTTACAGAATTGAGAAAGTCTTATTTTTGAATCAAAGACGTACTCCATATGTCTCTATCAAAATAATTAAAGAATATGTCGTTTCGTTTTTGAGTTTTGTATAAACTTTTATAATGAAGTCATTCGGCTGAATTATATTTACTAAAGATAGCTCGTGCAATTTTCTACAAAACGTTATAAAAAGAGTTGTTCCAATAAATAACTATCGAGTTATGTCCACTTAACACTATAATGCTTGAAAATGACCAACTTTCAATGCACTCATTTTCATATAAGAGACTTTGCACCGCACTTTCAATTGAATGTAACGAGACCAAATAGGTCATTTTGTAGCTCATGTAAAGTTCTATCGATTTAACGATTATCTTTTTGTGTCATGCTGTCGATTGACTCGAACAAAATATTTTCTCTATCACTTAGATACGAGTAGAATGTTGTGGAATGTTTTCTACGATACTCGAGGTGTATAAACAAGAACAACCGGTAGTTTCAAATTGTTTTTTTTGTAGAAGATTGATCGATGGATTCTTTAAATCGTATTTAAATATCTTCTTTTAGGCTCTGTAAGAAACATTACATTTGAAAATAGTGAAAACTTACATTAGAACAATGTCTCATATCTGTTTTGCTGGAAGCAATAATCATTAAATTTAAAAAATGTGTATTTGAAAATAAGCCATTTCGGAACATTGTAGTATTAATCGGACATAATTTCACAGTTATTCGTTGAAATAGTTCTTTTCATAAGATTTTGTAGAGAACTGTACGAACTATCTTTTAATAAAAATCAAGTGTATATGACACAATCTGGTAGAAATATTTGTAAAATACTGAGAGATCTATTTGTTCTTTCCCATCCGTTATTTTATTGTGCTAATTTATATAGAAAAGAAGCAGTTTGAAAACACATGAATTATTTTTAAATGACGTTTTGAATACTATTTTAATGCACTTATTGATTCCAAAAGATGCAGCATGAAAAAATCTACCATTTACAAAAAAACAGCTTATTTTGATTGCGTATTTCTTGTTTTCAAAAAAATGCAAAATTCTGCAGACTACTTTCCTAAACATCAAAATTTGATCGCTTCAAATATTATCCAATTTAAAAACAAAAAGTGCAACTATAAAATCAGTGGTGTTATGTAACTTGCAGAGTTTTTCATGCTGCATCTTATAGTATATTTTATTCTTAAAATAAGTGTATTGGATGATACAAAAAAAAGTAAATATAAAAACGGCTATTTACTATGGAGCATCCGCTGTATATATTCAATAAATATCATTGTCGTCATTTTCATTCCAAAACTTTTGTAATGATGATGGATATTTCTTTTATGTAATTCAACTATTATATTATTATAAACAAAATATAATTGTTTTTCATCCATGGACAATATGTATTAGTGGTAGAACGAAAACAAATGACCAATAGATGTTATCGGTTCTTTCAATGTTAAATTAATCGATTTGAAGCCTTCATAGTAATATTTTGCTTCATGTTATTGAAAAAAATCGATAATCCTATTTCTGTTTTAATAGATTGACTGTATTCGAAGTAAAAATATCTATCAGAATATGGTTACAATTTATAAAATAATAGAGAAAACTGTTTAACATTTTTTCTACAAAGAGATGTGCATTAAAATTATAGTTTATTTTAAAAATAATTTTTAAAAGCAAAGAATATGAAAAATAGAATAAAAATCTCACAACGAGCTAATTTCATAAAAAATACATTTGTATAAAGATGTTGAGTCAAAAAAATCTTATAGTTAATTTTGAATATGAATGTATGTCAAATATTACTATAATACTGACAAATTTGTTATAAATTGAATGTGACACACATAAAGTTTACAAGAGAAATTTATTGTATACTTCTTTTAGTTATCAATACTATAGGATAAACTAATGTTACCATGTATTGTGAACAACTTGACATGTCGAGACGTCCCTTTACTAGTATAAAATTGTTTCTGTCTGGAACGATCATTTCATAACTATTAATTATCGATGATTGATTTAAATTATTACTGCTTATATGTTTTTGTTAAAAAAATTTCACAATACTTCAATGGTTTATTGATTACCAAGTAATTTCTCTTGAATAGTTTAAATTGCTTTTAATCTACATATTGCATGTTATGACGACAAAAACCGTTTATATCTAGAAGCTTATAGATGAATGTATTTTTAATATTTAATTTTTCATCAGATTTCTGCTTGTATAAGACAAGAAAACAAAAAATTATTAACAAAAAGATATTTTTTTGTACGACCGTAACATATGAATATAAATTATATATGAACTCATTTTATCATGCGTCTCTTTCGAAATTATCGCTTGTTATCAATACTAGCAATTATTATTTATATTAATATTAATCTTGTTTATATTAGAAAACCATCAAAAAATACTCAAATTATTTCATCTAATGAAGTTGAACTACTACTCGATCAACTCTTTGATATATTAACAACACTTAATAATGTTCAATTCGTATGGAATAAATTAATAAATATTTGGAAAACAGTTTTATTGAAATTTCTTGATGATGCATGTTATTTATGTCATAGAAAAGATCAGCAATGTTTAAAATCGATTGATATAAATCAATATATTTATTATATAAATAAATCATTTTATCCAATAAATGAAACAAGAAGACCATATGGTATGGGTTTATATCATAATTTTGATTTAAAATTAATACGTTTATTAAATTCTTCAATACTATCAAGTGATGTTAATCCATGTGATTATTTTCATATGTTTCAATTATTAATTAATGTTCAAATTGTTCTTCATGAAAATCAAATTCCATATTTTATTACAAAAGGAACATTTATCGGTTCACTTCGACATCATGATATTATTCCTTGGGATGCAGATATTGATATTTTTATACCTAATTCATTTGTTTTTAAATTAAAATCTTCTTTTAAACAATTTAAAATATCTATGGATAATAATAAAATTGATATTATAAATAAAAAAAAATATACGTATAAGTAAGAATTCATTAAAAAATGATTTTTCTTTTGTTAATTAAGTAGTGAATTTCTTATATTTATGTGAGATTTGATATAGAGAAAACTTCAAGATGGAAATAATTCAATTTCTTTTTTTTATTTTTTTATTTTAGTAGTCCAATATATCGTAAAGATCTTGTTGTTTATCAATTTCGAAATGTTGAGAAAGTTACATCATATAAAATATTTTCTATTTATTCATCTCGTGTTAATCACGCTCATTATCGTTGGCCTAAAATCGATATATTTCCATATCAAGAAAGTCATTCTCATATCTTTGCATTTCCTCAGTTTAAACATAATATTGGTACAATGAATCATTTAGCAAAAAGTGACGTTGAACCAATTCATCTTCGACTATTAGGACCTCTTCTTGTACCAAGTCCACGAAATCTTCATCAATCTCTTAATGCTACGATTAAATTAGGTAAATCAAATGTATTTTATATTTGTGATGGTAATAGATTTTTACATCGTCAAAACCGAGCTTCATTTAATAGATGGCGTGGTCCTTGTCGAACACTTAGTACGTCATATCCTTTTGTCAAAAGTTATCGTAATTCAATTGATGGTATATGTACAGAAATGATTATCTTCAATAATACAAATAAAAGTTTAAGTTTATTCAAATACAAATGTCATAAACATCTTCCAAGAACATTTTGACATAGTTATACATTATTATAGATCGATAGTATATGAATAAAACATTCATCATATGAAAGAAAATGTAAATATCAAGTAAATGAGATCAAATCGATGATAATGTAATCAATCTCATTTATTACCATTTATTCGAGAGTAAAAGATGATCCTATAGTATTAGAAAATGAGAGACAAAATTTGAATGGTATTTATACTATAAGTATATTCATATAATCATCTAATGATGTCAAATTAGAGAACTATTATGAGCTTATGACAAATGATAAAAGCAAGTTCATTGAATAACAAACGTCAGAATATTTTGTTGATGCATGATCATTGGTTCCTATGCCTATATACACATGTATCTTTGGATTCATTGAAAGAAAAGTCTAAGTTATTATATACAATTTTAGTTTCAAACCGCAACAATTAATTTTTATCTTCGTTCTAATTTTGTCTTTGAGTATTTTCTCTAATTAAATAATAATAAAATCAATATTATCATTAAAACTTAAATGATCTATAAGAAGAAATTCAAAAAAAGCAATGAAATGTCAACATGACCCTATTCATCGATATTGCATAGAGCACAGCAATGTTTTCAATAAGGTTTTCCTAAAAACCACTGTTGACAATCTCAAAAATTCTACCGAATACAATATTATATTTTCAACACAGATTGCTGGGTAAGTGCTGAGATATAGAAGCAACCATATTGATTTTTTTTAGATAATATATTATATAGCATCACATAAATATTCATATTGTTATATTTAACATATTATAAGTAGACTATTCATCAATAGTTCGATTTGTATAAAAAAACGGTCTACCCCCGATTGGTCCCATTTTTTTTTTATCTAAATTCGATCCAGATGAAAATTAATTGATTCTAAATTCGTCCTAGTCTATATAAGATCCGAATTAACTTATCAATTAAGATATCTAACGTTGTCTGAATTTTTATTTATTTTGTATCAAACTTTATATAGCAGAAAAAGAAAAAAAATTGTGAACATATTTAGTAAAAGAAAACTCAAGTAACATATGAAGATTTATTTTTTTCTTTGATCAATCTTGACTGTTTTACTTCATTTAATAGCTAATTCAAGTGAAGTTAATTCCCCATTTTCCTATTGGTTTATCAACTCAAGAAGTTTTCCATCTATTTTTTCGTATATTTGTTCTCGTTTTTTAACTTAAACTTGAGCTTCTTCTGATTTGTGATGTTGATATTCATGTTCGTCTTTCAGACGACGAACGAATTCGTAGATGTGAGGATGAGATGGTAGACATTCAATAATTGTAGCCTTCCGTCGCATTATTTTGTGCGGGGAAGCTTTTCTTGAATATTATCGTACACATTCCAAAGACTAATTGAATAACGAGATGATTGTTGACATACAAAATTATCAACCATATAATCATTAAACTTTTAGAAGCATAACTATCCATAATATCTGTCTATACAGACTCCACACATGATTGTGGAATAAGTGCCAGACCAATGACTCCTGAGAACCATTGACGAGCTTTTCCTTTTTCTTCTTCCGAATAATTACTATATTTTTTTTGATCGAGAGACAAGTTTGTTAAATTTTAGGTCAGTTATTTTTCTCCATAATCCCTGAGAATAATGAAAAAAGCAAGCAGTAATATCAATATTTGGGAATAAATCAGTAGCAGCATTAATACTGCCCAGTTCGAAGTCACATGTAAGAGCATTTGGAGAAAATCTGATGTGAAGACGAGTTAATCCAATTGATATCAGATGATTGAAAACTTTTTCATATGTATGTTGATTTTGTTTGGATGTCAGACAATAAATACAAGATATGAGAAATCCATCAAGGTAACCAAAAATTATATAATTTTGAGCAAATAATAATGGCCTCGTCAAGAAAGTCTCATCGACATGCCATCTTGAACAATACGACAAAAATGTTAGACTCCACTGTGATCCAAACATAAGTATTCTTTCACCATCACCATCTAAAAACAATATTTTATGCAAATACTAAAAAGGATAGAAGAATTTACAAGATTCGTCAATCAATAGAAAACGTTCAACATGGTTTGTTGTACACCATTCTCCTGATAGACCCAAATCAGCTAAACTTTTTAGTAAAGTTGGATAATTTCGTGAACATTGACGATAAAGAGTAGAATCAATTGAGGTGTAAGAGAAGGAAAATAAAATCCAGTTAGTATACCAGAATTTCTCATTCGAGCAGCTACGTTTTCTTCGCTATAGATTTTTGAAATAGATTTTGTTTCTTCACGTGCTCGTTACTTCATTATTTCAAATGTTTGTTCAACGATAATTTTTCTTGGTTGAGTTATTTGACAAGATTCATTGTGAGCACTTGGCTCGCGACAAATACATGTATTATCAAGTGATAATGATAATGTGCTGGAACAACTTGTATTTCGACAACGCCACTTGACGCTGGTTTTATTGATTTGTTTAACAGTATATTGAAAATTCAAATAATTTAGAACCTGTTGCATTCGTTCACTGGTCGTAAATCGAAATATTTTAAGACAAACGCAAATTGATCAATCAGATAAAACAGTCTTGCGAATAGATTGAGCAGACTGAATTGACACACTTCTTTGACATAGTAGGGGCATCTACTTATATAGCAGGTTAAGAAAATGATAGAATAAATTATACCAACGGTATTACACCTGAAAAAATCTATGAGTTAAGATATCATGGTTGTAAAGACATTGAAGAAAGAAACTAAGAAAATTTGATGGGGAAAATACCTGAGAGAACGAAATAAATGATATATCCACGACAGACACACTAGAAGAGCAAGAGAAAGAAAATATATGAATAATACCTATACTATGAGTCATCTTACAACACGTTATAAGTACGTAGTATAGAACACAGCAAGATATCACTCTTTCTCTTATACCGTTAAAATTTATCTTAGTTGATAAATTAATTAGGGTCTTATATAGACTGGGATGAATTCAGAATCAATTAGTTTTCATCTGAGCCGAATTCAGACAAAAAAATGGGATGAATCGTGGTGACACCTTCTTGAAGCTATTATTGGCTTCCTGTTTGATAAATCAGTTTGTGTTATACTTTTAATTTAGCGAACGAATAATTTAGTCTGAATATCAATGTTATTACACAAACAAATATTGATGTCATTCGATATGCATATTTGACATAATTATCATAATGGTCTTGTTGCAGTTTCTGTAAAGAAGAGATGACAATGAACTCTTTACTACGATTAATTCTCACGATTTTTATAAAGACTCAATCAAAGTATTGACTTTTTCAAATAATATAGCATTTGAGAAAAGATTCATCTGCGATTGTCAATTGATGAAATAATATGGATTTAGCCAAATAGCTATATTTCTATTATCGAACTCAAAATAAAAGGTAGGTTAGTATTTTTCGAATAACTTTTGATAGTGAACTGCGATTTTCAATATTTGAAAGAATAATTTTTAAACCATCGATCGATATAAAACTCGTCAGGATAAAAGGTTTTTTTCATAGAGAATTGTTAATTAAATTTCTTTTTTAACTATATTTTCGTCAATTTTCACAATGATCTCAATTCAAATTGTATCTAAATGTAGCTTAAATCACTTTTTTCACTATAAAATCATTACATTTCCAATCAATACTCGATTTCTTTTAACAAAGCAGATTATTAATAAATTTAGTTAAGATTAATTTGAAAATTGATGAAAATTTACATAGAAAAAAAAGTAAATCAATAATTCTCTATGAAAAATATCTTTCGTCCTGATCAGTTTTATACAAATTGATGGTAGAAGTATTACTTCTTCACATGGCGAAAATTGCACTTCTATATTTTATTTCTATCAAAAGTTATTTTAAAATTACAACGTGTTTTTTATTTGAGGTTAGATAATAATTTACACATAGTTGTTTATTTCATGTTGCAAGGTTATAATTCAATATACCTGTTTACTATACAATTGGAAAAGTCCTTCTTCGTCAATAGTGAGAGTAGGATTAGTTTGAATAAAATTATCAATATACACCGCCTCTACATTCTTCTATTTCTTGCGTTTCTTTCGACGTCATGACTTTGATATATCTCACCTATGCGCACATGTATCACGCGTGAATAAATATTACTAAGATCGAAGAGTATTTTCATTGTATATGATATTCAAGCAAGGCCAATTTAGTCAGAAGAAATATCAATGAACATGAACACCGATGAATCTGAAGATATTAATAAACGATATTTATTAAATATTGGCGATGATCCTAATAAAATGCTGGAACCTATTTGGGGTTATGCACGTGAACCCCTTTTATCATTAATAGATGCTTGTAAACCACTGCATAATATTGTATCTCGTCTCGCACCACACATATGGGTAGCTTTAGAGAATTCAAAAAATCCTCCTGATAGTCTTACTCAAGATGAATCAGCTGCTATACGTTTATATACAATGGAATGGGAACCATTAGATGGTGAATCAGATGGAAGTCTTTACACGCATCTCAACAAAACATTGAAAGAAAGTGAACGTTCAAGATTAGTGCCATGGTTTCGCTATTTAAAATTATTTGTTACTGGATTAGCTAAAATTCCAATAGCACATCGTCAAGTAATTTGGCGTGGTATACGCGAAGATTTAAGTAGTGCTTATACACCAGGCATGCGAGTAACATGGTGGCCTTTTTCATCATGTACAACATCATTAAATGTTCTTGAATCCGATTTGTATTTGGGTAAAACGGGCACAAGAACTCTTTTCTCAATTGAATCACTCAATGGACGAACAATACGAGATCATTCAGGTTTTACAACTGAAGATGAAATTTTATTACTACCTGGTACACATTTAGAAGTTTTATCACGATTAAATCCAGCTCCTGACTTATATATCATTCATTTACGACAAATACGACCACCATTTGAACTAATTGAACCACCATTTAAAGGTAAATTTTCAAGAATGTTATCTATTATAAAAATATTTTAGTAATTATAATTTATTTTCAAATATAAATAGTAAAAATTCAAAAAAAATAAATTCTTAGTTTTATTAATCTAGGTGCTATTCTTCTTCCACCATCGACTGATTCAGGTGATTTAGATACAACAACAGTAGGTTTGCGTTTATATTTGTTGTAGATTAACTAAATTTCTTTTATTATAGAAAATAATTGAAGGCGAACGTAGCGATTCTCAGTATGTTATATAATCTAGTTTTATTGATACAATTTATATTTCATGCATAGATCCTGGTACCAGAAAAAGAAATTTTGGATTTGTTTCAGTATAGCAATGGTGCTTATTATTCTAGCAATTATTCTCGGTTCAGTATTAGGTAGTCGAAAAAATAGGAATGCGACAAATATATGTAAGCGATTTGCTTTTGAACTTGATAAAAATAGTCAAATTTTTATTTTTCAATTATAGATACTACGCCTATAAACCCTATATTTAGTCATATGTTTCCATTTATTTTTAATGCATCTGCTAATACAACTTATGAATGGTTGGGTGATGAATGGGATGTACGCAATGAATTAAATTCAAATCCTGGTAAATAGTATCAACTTTATTTGTATCTCAAAAAAGATGTATAATTTACTACATAGGTTCTAGCAGTTGGTCATCGAACAATGTTGCGTTAGACCCTTCAGAAGGCCTTTATATGTTATTAGCTCCTGATACTGCTGGTAAGTGGTGGTGTGCTGAAGTGAAAAATCAACAGATTTATTCATTTGGCAGTTTTACATTCTTTGTTAACGCATCAATTGATAAATTTGATCCTAATGTTGTACTTCGACTATTCACAAAGGGTAGTGACGATCAAACAAACGGAATTATTATAGAAATAAGCCGCCGAGGACAAGCAATTTCTAGTGCGCCTGATCTTTGGTATACAGTTTATCCGAATACAATAGATGAATCGATTAAAAATAAAAGCAACAAACTACCGAAACTCGGTGGTACTTATACGACTCATAGCATCAATTGGACGACTAAATTTGTTACCATGGAAGCCGAACATGATCACAACTATCCACCTAATTTAGGCCGTAGATTCGAATTTTATTCTACAGATACATCCTGGGCTATGTCAGTTCCTCAAAAATCAGCTTATGCTATTATTAGTTTGTGTACATACAATGGTAGCGCTCCAATGAATGGAGAACCGGTTGAAGTTAATATAAAAAAGTTTCTCTGGAACCAAAATTGAACCTTATTATATATAGTATGTTATCATCCAATTCAGATTGAGAACTTGACTATTTTTATTTGTAATATTGTTTTGCCCTTTCGCATGATTGTTGGCAATATAGCATATTTATTAAGTATTGTAGAAATTATCATATAGAGTCTGTCATATACTACAGTCAATCCATTTTTAATTAGTGATATGGATTGTTAATAAATATAAATAATTATCATGTTATGTATAAGTATTTCTTGTCTCGTCTTAATTATTTTATTTTGCTACTAATCATTATTTATAATTTTACAGATCTATTGTACATTGAAACTACACAGTAAACATTGTTAATAGCAATTTATTCAATTAGTCTTAATCGTTTAGACATAAAAAAATAGTCATTAAGGCTGACAGAAGTAGATCATTACCGAAAACAAACAGAAAATGATTTCATATACTTATAAAAGTTCATTGTGAAAAAAAATGTTGTTTTTCATAGTAGATCAACTGTTGTGTGTTAAATAAATAAGTTTTAAAACTTGAAAAAATTTATGTCATATATCTTTGCATATGTATATATTATTGTTAATATTCTTCATAAAATCAATTCAATGAATCGTTCACACTGATATACCATGAAATAGTTCGTTGTACCCTTTAGTAAACATTCATTCGTAATTAATAAATAATAAAAGAAATAACTATAAATTCGATGTCAAGTTACTTAAAATAGAACAAATTAAAGCTAACAGGAGAAAATTTTTTCAGTTGTAAAAATTCAAATTCGCAAAGGTTTGTTTTATTCTTATAAAACCAACTCATAATTAATGTATTATGAATGAAACTTCATAGATCCTTTGAGATTTCAAGAATCACAATATCTTAGAAGTTTTAAATTAAAGTTACTATTGATTATTACTTAGAATATTTTCTAGCATTTGAATTGAAAAATAAAAAATTTTATAAACATAATTAAAAATTCTTATTTAAATAAATTTTACAATATAAAACTATGTAATAAATTTCAATTGTTAATGAAAAAAAAATTGAATTAATATAACAAACATCATTTCTTCTCTTTTATGCATAAGTAAGAAAAGATGATAGATGTTTTGTTAATTTAATACCAAGATCAGATGGATTTATTTATATACTACTAGTTGAAACAGATATTTTGCGTATATTTAAACGACTTTATAAGAAAGCTTATGATTATTTTGAATTTTATTTTATTGCTGTACATTTAATTGTTCTTTCATTTTTAAAAACAAAAAAGTGAATTATTTATTTAAGAAATTTGAGCATTCAATTACAACTTTCAACTACTGTTCATATAACCACTAAGTAAGTCAATTTCTTCTTTTTTTCCTTGTATTCACAATTATTTTATTATAAATTCAGAATCACTAGTAGAAACTTTTAATCATAATGAAAATATTGATAATCAAGATGAATCAAATAAAAAGTTTTCTGATTTTAAAGATGATAATCCAAATTTGCCAAAAGAAATGCATAATTATCGTCAAGAATATATATAAATATAAACAATGATAATAGTGATCAAAGAAACAATCGTTCAACATTAATATATGATATTAGATATCTCATTAATTTCATCTTCAATAAACATTCTTCTAAATAATGCTGTTTAATATACAAATGAATATTGATCAGAAATTAGAAATTTAAAACTAAAAGAATCTATTCTTGTAAGTGTTTATTTCGAACAAGAAAGAAACTAATCTCATATTAAAAATTGATTCATTAATATCTAAGAGGTAGAACGAAAGACCCTTAAATATTGCATAAATTTTTTGTTGATGGAGGCAGTCACACCCATAACAGTTGACCATAGATAGGTTTCAGGAAAAGATTACATAATTTGCCGTCATAGGTAAGAAATTTTACGATAAATATATCCTTCTATTTGATGCAAGTTTTTGCCTATTTGAAAAATGTAACAAAATGATTGAAGATGGTTCTTCACAGTCTCTTTCTTATTGAGATATACAGATCAAAAGAATGTACATGTACTATTGATTGAATGAGACACCTACGCACAATAGTATACATTTCAAAGATTCTATTGTCATGTCAAAGAAATTGATTTTGTCTCATTTATATTCAATTTTTTAACGTGCAAACGCAGAGAAATGAGCGAATTAATAGGGTTTCTAGCTTTCAATGTTGATCTCATTTCGGTTTTTTTTTCTCATACTTTGTTGATTTTATTATTTTTCTTTAAAGAAATAATCTAATATTTATAGTAGGTCATATTTATATAAATATGTTTATGGTAACAATTTCTTCATTTATACGATCTACATAATCAATTATTATTTGATAGAATTTTTCTACTTTATATAAAGCATCTACTAGATTGCTTAAAGTTCCCTTGCCGTGCCCCTCAAAAAGCGATCTCAATCCAGGTACGTTCAAATGTCATGACATTTTCAGGATATATTAGGGCTATAATAAAGAATCGATGGTAAAGTTTTTAGCCTTATATCATCATGTTTGACCGAGATATTCGTCAAAAAAGGATCAAAAATAGGTATAGAATCTTTTTGTTTTTCAATTTTTACTATTTAAGTGGAGAAAAAGGATCTCAAGATGAAAATGTAGTGAAATTCTCAAAAAAAAGACGAGTTTATTAATGTTAGTGTCGATATAAGTAATAAATAAAAATAGAAATATGTACTACACTGCAGTTTGACATACTCTTTGAAACAAAAAGAAAATTTAAATATATAAATTTACATTACACTATCGAAAAACTATAAACAGAGAAAAAATGAAAAAAGCAGTAGATGATGAAGATCATCAAAATTTTCAGGTAAAAAAGAACATATCATCCCTAAAAGATCTGAAGTCTAGGTATCTTGTTATGCATTTATCTCAATTTCGAAATTTTTGACGAAAATTGATTTTTTTTTATGAGTGATGGACTAACCCATAAAGTGTAATCATCATTCTTGAAGAAACTTCTTTAATAGCAACTGGATGAAAATATATTAACATAAAAATAGGATATTTTTGACAAGAATTATGATAAAATCTTCTATTTTATTGCATAAATTATTCAATTTTTTTCTACTTTATATTCTAAATGAATCCACTAAAATTCTTTTCTTTCATCTAAAAAAATAATTTTATATGAAAACTTCTATGTAACAAGACAAAAATGTTGTTTATGTACAATACTATATGCAATAGAAGAAAATTATTTGAATAATTTAATTGAAAATTATATACTATACAATAAAATCATTTTCTTTTTAGAAAAAAATAATACAAAATATATGATGTATATTAATATGTATATTTTTATTATTTTTTATTATCTTCTATGTGTTCAATCGAGTCATTTTTATGGTGGAACAGTAACATGGAAACCGATAGTTAAAAATGATACAGATTCAAAAGTTTCTATAATGATTACTCAATCATATCAATGGCGACGATCAGCTGCATCATCACCAAAATGTGATCAAACGATTATTATGAATCGATCACCTTTAATACCAGGAGAGAATGGTAAACTTCAGTGCATCACTATTCCTTCCAGTTCTTGTGGTGGTTTTCAACCTATTAGTGTTAATGAATATTGTACTGATTTTAGTGAAAAAGTCGATTTAAGCTCAGGACAAATTTCAACAATTCGAAATATTACAAGTGGATCAAAATTTTGTATATCATATGAAGATGAAAATTGGATTGAGTTACATATAAAAAGTTGTAGCACGGCAATTAGTGTAAATAATGGTTGTGCTACTAAACCCAATCGAACTGGCTGTTATTGTGATAAAGCTGATTGGTCTATTGGCTGTTGTATTGATTTAAAGCTTCGTTCTGGCAATTTTATTAATACACCACCTCTTGCAACAATCATCTCACGTACGTATATAAATGAACAGTTTACTAAATATTATATAATAACTTTATTGATTATATTTTGCAAAAATCTTAGAAAATTTCCTTTTCTTCTGTTTTCTAGCTGTCAAAGTACCAATTGACACGATAGATAATATACAAATTCCAGTTATTGATGCTGATAATGATGTTGTTCGGTAATATATACTACTCTTTTATTTTTATTTCTATTCTTTTAAATAATTGTTTATTTTTTATTCAAGTTGTCGTTGGGCTAAAAGAACTACAACACTCGATGAATGTGGTGATATTTGTGAAGAAACATTCGGCAGCACACTTAATCGGGATAATTGTATATTAATATTTAATAGTACAGGAACAACTGTTGGAGATTTTTATCCTGTTGCTTTGATGATTGAAGATTTTGATAATACAAGTACAAATAAAAGTTATAGTAGTATACCATTACAATTTCTCATTGAAATTATTGATAAACCTACTTGTCTATTAAAACCAACGCTTAATTCAAATGCATCCAAATGTACACCTGTTCAAGTTGGAATTAAATTTATTTTTACTGTAACAATCACACAAGGATGTACAAATACGACGATTGATGATTTTTTTCGAATGCCACCAATGTATATGTATAAAGGCAATATAACACAGGTTGCAGGATTGAATAATGTATGGACAGTTACTGAAACATGGATACCAACTGTTGAACAAATTGGATCTCAAGTTTATTGTGCTGTGGCTACAGATAAGTATGTTATATTCATATTTTATTAAAAATTTTCTAATTATTCGCATTAATGTCTCTCTCAATCTAGTTTTAATATACAATCGGATCAACACTGTCTCACATTCATGGTTTATTCTGCTGGACAAACTGCTTTATGTAATTTCAAATTAGAATTAATATTTTCTTATAAGAATTTCATTATTTATATACAGGTCCTCCGGAGACTACAACAAGTACCACAACAACGTAAGATATACTATTTGATTTATAAATAATTCAGTAATATTTTTCTTCGATAAAATCACATCATATTTTTGTCTCTCAGAAATACAATATCATTTCTAACTGATTTCTTACATAAGATAAGTTTTCTAAAATAACTACTATAACCATCTTTTAATACGTGACATTAATATAAGTTAAATATTTCTTTTATTAATACAATCTATATTTTCAATGTATAGAACAACGACTACAACATCCAGCTCGACAAGTAGTAGCACATCGACTTCATTGTATATTATTTTTTCCTTTTCGAAATAGATAATTTTTGTTTCTGTATCTTAGAACAACATCAACTTCAACAACATCACGGTATCCATCATTATTTTTATTATAAAAACTTCTATTTTTTAATTTTTCATAGAACTACAAGTACAACATCGACTTCATCAATAAGTACTTCAACAACATCAAAGTATTCATCATATCTTAACTATAAAAAAGTTGTTTTTTAAAATTTCTTTATAGAACAACCAGTACAACATCGACCTCAACGTACATTTTTATTGTTTTTTGAAATAAATAATCATTATTTTTTATATTTAAGTACAACATCAAGCTCTTCAACGTCTACATCAACAACATCTCAGT
>JAJEKB010024945.1:0-26196 GCA_022393335.1 Macrotrachela quadricornifera | reverse complement strand
GTGTCTAATCCACATCATGACAATGCATTGATATACAACATCAACGTGTATATACATTACATGAGTCATATTTTTCTCGTTCCTTTTTTTAATTTTCATTTTATGATTGAACGAAGGGAGAACGTGCTTGCAGTTAGCATTGTTCTTCTAATTTTTTTTTTCGCTAGGCGAGGTTTTATATGCCATGTGTCTATTAATTGTTGGCATACACGTCTAGAATAATGGAAAAAATAATTTTATTCGTGTAATTAATACTAAACAGGTGCATGTCCCTTCCTCTTAATATATGCAAACCACACGTATAGCCAAAAATATTTCTGTGTAAATTACTACTGGAAAATCTGTTTATGTGGACGAGTCGATAACTCGCTATATTAATCGATCTACCATTTTAGCAGAGAGAAAATCATAACTAGTGAAGGTTTGTTTTTTATCGTCATTCAGTAGTTGATTTTATCATATGCAATCTTCGACCGAGAAAAGAGAATAGAATGGAAAAGAATCATGTGATATTAATGACAAACAAGTCAAGGCTTATCTTTTGAGTTATGTACAAAAGACAGTATAATGCGAATAACAACAATACCAATTGGCTATTGGTGGTAAACATCATGAATAAAATAATGAAAAAGTCATATTGACAATGCTGCTAAGCTACTTGATGCCTCTCGAAATTGTTAAGAAAAGAGATCGACTGTTGCGATAGAAATGACAAGGAAAATAAAATCCCTATACAAGTGTGCTTGTTTCAATATAATTTGATAATATTGATTGTGCTTAGTGCGTTGCTGTTAATAATTTGTAGTGAGAAAAGATGCTCTCTAAAGATATATCGAGCTCGAATTTTCAGGATTTGGCCATTTCCTTTATAGGTTCGCTAAATTTGATCATCAAAGCAACTCCACCTTTCGAAAGCAATATGTAAATCACATCTATAACCTTTAGATAATTATGTCGGAAGTAGTACTAATAACTTTTGATGGACGAGAAAGCTATCTGAGGTAATATTAACTCCTTCAGAACAAGTCGTCACTATAATAGCCACTGATTCGTTTTGAAGCGTGATATATATTACACATTGATAATCGAAAGTCGATGCATATGCGTTAGAGTATACTTATTCTAACGATATATTTCTAATATTACTTCCTTGACAATGGACCATTTTCTGCCTTCTCCATCCCACATTAGCACATCACAATATAGTTTTTCGACTTTATTCCCAAGGATTAGGTTGAGAAGAGATCGATTTTCTACTAACAAACCACTAAAACTGTTAGCTCGTCATTTCCCATTATTAATAAGCGTCAGAGCACGACAATATACAGCCAATAGACAGCTGTCAAACATTCAAAACAATAAATGCATATTAATAAACTTAGATCAAAGATTTTGATCTTCCAATACGACAGAAATCCATGGCAAACGGCGAGCTTTCTTCAATTTGCGCTGATTCTCGCTAGCGACGGTAAGAACAAATACCATCCCAAGCTCAATCTCTTCTAAACATGTCAAATCATCAGATCAGGAATTAAATAAAATTTATCACACTGATTTACCTGCGACCTTAGAAGAACCATTTGTCAAACCATAATCACGATAGTATGCTAATCTTTTTTTCAAAATCGTCAAAAATGTCATAGTTTTCACCATATAGAATAAAAACCATACGATATCTTTCATTGATTTGCCATTATAAAAGTTTATCATAAAGTAGTGTTAATGGATATGGATCTTGGAATATATGAAACTTATGATAGGCAAAAAATTTTACAGAATGTTTATTTGAATTTGTGTACAGTATGATTAAAAACAAATTTGAGGGTGATAGTGGTGCGGCCGCGGCTACGTCATATTAATTACTAAAATGTCGTTAAGTCGAATCTCGAAAAATAAAATTAATTTTTACATTCTCGAGCGATATCTGTTGCATGTTTTATTTCAAATTTAAAGTAAAAAAAAATTAAGGTGTCGTCACACACTAGATGTGTTCCGTTTCGATGGTTTGTATCACTATATTTTGTAAACAATCTTACCAATGATTTGAATTGAAATTTAAACACTGAAGAATTGAATCATAAATGGGCTCGTTCTTTATGAGATGTTGTTAGTTTAATTACTTCATTTTTATAGTAATTAACAATATCTATTAATGAAATCATAATTCATGTTCAGTAAAAATTAATGTGATATCAAGTCCGCACATCGCAAGATTTAATGAATATTATCGAAAAAATCATCAGGTTTAAATTCATCTTGAACCTGAATTTTTCCTAGTTTAAATGTAGAACAAATTAATGTGGAAACTGATGGCATATCAGTGTATGTATAATTCATTAAATTTTGCTAAAAGAAATGCAATTTTAAGATTCTATTAGGTGTGAAATTCTGTACATAGGTAATTGTGAATAAATGAGGCACTATTTATTAGGTAATATTAGTTCAATGAATCTGTAAAAAATGATCGAGAAAAACATTTTCTCGTCATCGTGAGCCGATCGCTCTCGTCTCACTTTGTAAGTCTGCAGAATTCTGATCGAAGGGTGTTTGATCATACTAAGTAACTTTAATTATGTGTTGTTATATTTTAGATAAGAATAAATCTCAAAAAGAATGATTTATACATTTCATTTTTGATTCACATGAGAAACTATGAATTAAACCGAGCATTTTGTTTCTCAAGTTTATTTTAGAATGAACAAAGAATCATTGTAACACTTATAATTTAGTTTAATTGAAGAATAATATCGAAGGTTTTCTTTTCAAAGTGCTTAAAAATTATCAAACTTCATAATTTTACAGAGTAGATTTTTCTTCACAAAATAATAAAACGAATTTTTTCGTAAAAAATTAGTAGTATCAGAAAAAGATCATTCTATTTCTGCTTTATAATTTTCTTTTGAAATGTCAATAAGAAATTATTGAAAATCAGCTGAAAATATGAAAGATTGCACTAAGAACCAAAATTCTATTCAATCGAAATTTCAGATTAATGAAACATACATTCCGCATGCTAATCAATAAAGAAAAAAAGTTGTTTTTACTGTTTTATAAATATCATATGAATATTGTATTGTCTACAGTTAAGATAAGATGAAATGTTCTTTAATAATCTTTGAAAAGTTTTTAGGCAATTTTATTGACATTAATATATAT
The DNA here is from genome assembly GCA_022393335.1 of Macrotrachela quadricornifera. Taxonomy (NCBI): domain Eukaryota; kingdom Metazoa; phylum Rotifera; class Eurotatoria; order Philodinida; family Philodinidae; genus Macrotrachela; species Macrotrachela quadricornifera. The sequence goes on along the minus strand of JAJEKB010024945.1, from coordinate 23,040 downwards.
TTTGTTTCAATAGAACTAGTAGGATAAGTTTTATTCGTTTACATTAAATGATATTTCTATTTAACCTGTTTATAAAGGTAATATTTTTATATCTTTTTTTTGATTGTAGCTTCAAACTATAACAAAATTTGTTCAGGTAGAAAAACATTCTATGATATTACCATAATCATTATATATGAGATTTTAAATCCATTTGTAAAACAATTTATCAAAATGTCGAATAATAATACAATCGATACTAATACATCATTTTCGATCAGTTCAACTATTGATATTCTAAATTTAGTTATGGAGAGATTAATTATATCCATTGTTTTTCGTGTCATTGGATTTATAGGCAATGTTTTTACATTTCTTCAGCCAACACTTCGATACAATACATGTTGTATCTATTCATTCGCTAGTTCTGTTGTTAATGTCATCAGTCTTTTGACCACTTTTTTACTTAACCCTTCGTTTGTATCGTGGGGTCTAGGTGGACCCACCCTATACTTTCTGTTTTATTTCTCTTCCTAGGAAGACAATGTTTTTATTGACCCACTATTTTTTATATGTATATACTAAGTCAAAAATCAAAAATGGAGATTCGATTCTAATCTCTAATATCTGGAGAAAATTTGTAGTCAACTACAAAATTGTAAAAATGACGACACAGACGAAGGATTAACACAATAAAGGTTAAACAGAACAATACATTATCGAATTCATAGTGATAAATATATAATAGATATTTAAAAGAAATTATTTTTTGGTTTTATGTTGTTCGACACTTCATACATTTGACATCTTTATCAAAAAAGAAAGACGATTGAAGACAGAGAAAGAAATCAAATTGCTGATGTCTTACGTCAATTTATAAACAAAGGAAAAGTAGTATCAGCTAAGATGTTTATAGATTACCTTCTCACTATGACAATGCTTGTATACATGCAAATCACATCGAAAAAAATCATTTTGTTGATATTTTGTTCGATACTAAGATGCATAATTATATTCTAACTTCAACGAATGTCTCAGGAAAATGATCATCATAAATATTACTCACAATGAATAAAAAATTTTGATTACAATGGATATTCTATTAAAGCACTAATTATTAAAATTCATTTAATTTATTTTGAAATGATTTACATCCAGTTTCTTTTCATAAATAACTTATAGAGCGATGCTAACTCTTATATCAGTCTACCATACTTACGTGCAGATGGTGTTCTAAAATTCATAGTTTGAATGAATGAATGCCTAAGAATAAAATATTAAATAACATCGAATCATTCGCTAACTATATATTAACACAATAATATTTATATTGTTTGAAACAGGAATCATTATCTGAAATACATTTTTATTTATTACAGTGCTGATAAATATCTCTCTAATAAACTAGATAAACAGCTGTAATCAACCTCATTAAATAACATGAATTGAAAATTTATCATCGATATTATGTGTCAATACAAGTTCTTATATCCCTGGTACGACTATTCGTATTACTCATGGTATCATCATGCAAAAGAACAGAAAAACTAACCTTCAGCATAGTACTCAGACTCATACTCTGAACAAGGAAAATAGAAAAACTAATTGATCTTTTAATTCGTAAATTGATATTGACAAGAAGAGAGAAAGAAGCCTTTTTTTGTCATCAAATTTTGAAGACGACGAGATTTAGCATCATGTAAGTTTATTTTGAGAAAAGTACTTTATAATGTAAATAATTACAAGCAATTGCTTGGTTAAGTAAATACTTTGTATTTCTTTCTATTTTACATCCAGACAAGCAGTCGTTTTGATTGTTCATTGAAATAAGCATCAAATTCTGTAGGATGAACAATATTCATATTATTTTTATTATTATTTTCTTCCAACCATTTGCGAGCATCTGTTTTCATCTCGTCTGATGGTGTGCCATCAGTCCCGAATGAGACAAGACGATGTTGAAATTCAGTTAAAATGTACAACACCATCGAATCGATAGATGGCGACAAATGAGTTAAATCAACAAACATGTGACGAACACGTGAAAATGTGGACGCAATGCGAGGTATATGATGTTCATTAATGACAATCACTGATGAAGGTGATGTTTCGTTGATGCCAAGAGCTGTTATACGTTGTTGGAAGAAACGATTGGTCTCCTCATTATCAAGACACAACAACAAGCTGTCAAATTCTAAATCAAGACGAATCAGATTGGGTGCAACCATAAGAATGCGTGATAAGTAATTGAGATCAGATGGTATTGAACTACTAAGCGTAAGATGCTTGAGATGAACCATTTTTGGAATGAGTGATGATTGTTGTTGTTGTGGTCCTTTTGAAATATACAGCCAAAAAAAATTAATTTTTTCTACTAAATATGATGATATCGATTTATTTTAAACAAGATACAAAGAACTTTGTTTCATAGGAAATCTATTTCGAAATTACGGAAAAATTTCGATAGATGCTAGACCTTTTATTGTTAACTTTACTGTTCTGACAAGAATTAGTTTTTATGAGATAAATAGTGAAACTATAAGCAATGTCTTGACCATTATTAAAAAGAGTTCTAGGAAAGAAATCTTATTCTATCGAGTAATTAATTGAATCTTGTTATAAAAAGCAATCGTATCTTATCTCATATTTCTATGACAGATCGCTTATAGAATTCAGCTCGACAGAAATTGTAATGATAATCCCATTTTTGTTTAAAATACTAGATAAAAAGGTTGAGATTGCCTTTTTTTTAGCTTGTGGAAAATGTGTTCATTACCGACATGCTCAATTCAAAATTTCTCAATTTTTAAAAACAGTTAAGTCTGAAATTCTGCTGTTTCTAATATGTTAAAAATGGATACTACAAGATTCTGAATAAAAAATAAAGAGTACTACTTACCGATAACAGTGGTAACAATCGTATCAGTACTAGAAAACCAAATCGTGAGTTCTTTTACATGGCGCCAACGTGCTATTACTGGTAAGGAACTAACAAAAGTTGAAACACGATAGATATTTAGTTGTTCAACTTGTATATCACCTTTTTTAGCTGGCAATACCTTACTGATGACAGTACCTGGCAGTCCAAGTGATGCAAATGGTTTGCCATTGGGCAATAATGTGTAAATAAAAGCAAAAATCGAACCCACCGTGCTTGTTTCATCGATTAAGCATTCAATTGAGGAGGAAGGCCAAGACGCAAGCACCATCTCATGATCAAAGCTGTCCCTATCAGCAATATAGTAGACTCCATAGTTAAACTGTTGAATGTGAGACAGTGACTGTTGAAGTACGAGAATTTGTCGGCCATCAATAAGACGAATATCATAAGTGCAAATTTGAAGTGAGAGGTATTGTATATTAGGCATTCGATGGAGAAGAGTGACAAGTTCTTCAAAAGTCCATGGGCGGTAAATTGCAGTTAATCGAAAATTAGTAAGATGAACAAAAGGTGGAATTTTATCGTTGAAAGAGATGAAAGCATTATTGTCGACAAGTATGATGTCCAACTGGCGAACATTTGGAATAGCACAGAAGAGCAAGAACAAATCGTCGAATGTTGCTAAGGTAATTTCTAAATTACTAATATTCGGATAAGGGCCACTGGATAAATTATCTATACGAAGACTACTGCAATATTGCGAAATCAAAACTGATTTTATTTTCTGGTTATTAGCTTTGAACAATGTCTCTAGCACAGTTGATTGATGTTCAAGAGGGATTGAAAATAAATTACGAATATTGAGTTGAACTAAGTATTCGAAATCTTCCAACATATTGATAAATGACAATAGATTTTCGCGTCTAAACGCAATTAATGTAATTTTTTCAAGTCGTGGAAATATGTTTGCCAGTTTTTGATGTTTAAAATAACAATTAAACATATCACCTTGTAATACGGAATACATACGGTCAATGACTAATGTATGAATATGCGAGCCAATTTTGGGCAGTACATTAGCATACACATAATTACATTGAGTAAAAGATCCTTTGTACAATGAGACATGAAATCGATAATCCCTAATCAAGCGTGTCATACGTTCGTTGAGACCGAAGAATGATTGAAGAACATCGATGGGCAACAGATATTTACATACTTCAAGAAGTAATTCATCAGGTAACATTTCTAGCGTTGATAACGATGCCATCATTTAAAAGATGCAGTGATTACTTTACAAATTTGATCAGTTATGATTTAAAGTTACAAGATTGAAGCCTAATATTTTTATTTTTTCTACAATACAAAAAAAGGTTTTTCTAATTCATGTGAGTATTGAATTAAGCTTGCTGATAAGGTTTATTTGGCTACTTCGTCGCACTCTATCCATCCAGTATCGTATTAGAACAAAAAACAATAATCTTTCAATGTAAGTGTCTAAGGGACTTCTAAAAAGGAGATTGAAATATAATATGTAAATAGATAAATTTATTTAGCTTTCGATGCTGTATGTTTTGGTATGTTACACAAAAAATTTTGTTAATTTGATGTCATTGAAAAAATTTCCACTTTATACAAACGATTTTTGATGATATTTTCTCAAATATCATTGTGAACGTTCGACAGTAAAAATAAGCTAACTTTTCACGAACTCAATCAAATGAGCTAAAAGTCTCATTTTAGATGTTTCAGATGATGCTGAACAAGATGAGAATATTAAATCAAAAAATAAAATTTTGACGAGTACTTCAATTTCTTGATGGACTCATAGGTGCTCTCTTAAATTTTGGAACATATTAATAGTCAGGCACAAGTGTTTTATTTCATTCATTAAAGTCGCAGAAATCAAAGTTTTCATTTAATACAAGTAATGCTCGTCAAAGGTGACTCGCTTAACTCTCGACTGAATCGAATCTATCTATTTCGAGAATCATTGATAGATAAATGGTCGACAAATGTGACGCTATAGCTTTATTGTTAACCACAAATTTGACTTCAGATGCGAATTCTTTACCCTCCATTATCATTCACATAATTTTCAACTAGAATATTATAAAGCTCTTCATACTAATCTAGCTGACAACGTTTTCAGATTGGCTTGGATACAGAGAGATGCAGACAAACTCTCGCAGAGAGCATATCCGTATAATTACAAACTTATTTTATGTTGTATGATCTCTTCTCCAATGCCAGGGACGTAGTCAGGGGGTAGATTGGGGGATCGATCCCTTTCCCTGAAAAATGCAAATATCTGGTGGAGTGCGAATCAATCAAATTTTGCCAGTCGAAAAACAGTTTTTCTATACGGTGATCCCCTGAAACAGTCAATCCCCCTTTGAAAAAAATTTCTGGCTACATACCTATTCAATCCACGAGGCATAATCGTTATTTCGTAAGAAGACCCTTTTTGAAAAAAAAATTACTTGAAAAAATTCAAAAACTAATAATATCATTCGATTCCTCGACCCTGTGAAAACGGTAGGTCGAATGTTCTGCGTCGACTTTTCTGGAAGCTATGATTGTTTAATCTGTTTTATAATAAGATGTTTTTTTTGACCTTTCACCCTAACACAAACAAACAAGTACGTCTTTTTCCGTATAACCTTCCTTTCAGTCGAGGGAATAACTTCTGAAATCGAAGCCTTTCGAAATGTTCTCACATATATTGTTCGTCACAATAAACACTTTCAAATGATCTATTCATTAAAATCTCGCAAAATGTAAGAATTGATTGTTGAGAATGCTTTAGAGTGGAACTCATCGGATTTGGATCTATACATTTTAACGTCGGGCGCATTTGTGCCTAAGTCAACATTCAATATAGACAGAAAATTTAATTGAGTTTTTGTTTCAATTTGTCTTATCGATTTTATTCAAAAAGAAAGCGACAACTTATTTTGAAAAAAAGAAAAAAAAGGACTAATCCTCTTCGTCATTATACAATCTACATGTAATTACTATAAAGAATATCTTAGCAGACTCTTTACCATCTGTTATGGATATGGATCTAGCAGTCTCTATTGAAAGTACAAGCGCAGATTCGGATCTAAAAATTTTGGGCAAATCGGCTCTACTCAATAGTTCTAAACCAGCAACTATTTGTTTGTTAAAATATTCACAAATATCACGGAAAATTGTTTGAATAAAATGAGGATAATTTTCAATTTGTAGCTGGTGAAACATCATAAACAAGCGTCAGAAACTAAAAATATTATCTTTGATTAAATACGCAAACTTTGGAATGCATTATCAGTACTCTGTTTTTGAAATTCTAAGACACATTTTCATGCTTCATGTGGTGAATTCAATATAGCTAGATAAATATTAATAGAGACTATGAGAGAAATAAGACTTTTAAGAAGTCTTTTATACATCTCAAAATTTTTTTTGTTTAAAAGCATGCAACCCTCTTCAAACAATCAATCTTACTTTGAATCGAGCAGGTATGACTATTGATGATCGATACATACTTTCTCTATAATGCAAAATAACAAAATGAATCATGCGAGATACATTTTTTCTTCAACTTTATCACTTTCTCATATGCATGTACAAAGAGAAGAGGACGAAAAAGTCAAACACAAACACGTATACTTCGTAAACTCGAATGCGTTTTGATCCTTGATAGAAAGCATTTCAATGGATATATAAAGAGGGCGCTCAGTATCATTGCAGCTCAAAAACTTATATATATACGTGTTCAAAAGGAAGTATTTTTAAATATGAAAATCTTCTAGACATTTCAAGAGTAATATAATGCATTTTGCAGCATGCCAGTAATGATTAAATATAAAATAAAGTGTACTGATGTATGTAATTCGCTATTGAATTAAGATTTGATGTGTCTTGTATATCTTAATGAACAATATTTATCATAAAAAGGATCGATGTTTTCAGCTTGTTTCTGAGGCAATATAACATTTTTAATTTTATAAATGTGATAGTTACCTTATCAAAAAAGTGACTATCTCAATGAATATAAGCTAAAATGAGTTGAGATCTCCTTGACAGATAGTTGTTCTCATGTGGAAGATAATATAGAAGCTTGAACTCAAACAACCTTTAAAAGACTAAATTATTAATTTTAAAAATGTTAACATAATTTTCAATGTCATTGACCGTATCATTTCTTAGAATTACAAGATATAATGCTGAAAGTCGTATAATAGAAACTATTATAATGTCATCATATTATTGATGAATTCTATATATTTGTAGCCTGCCATAATAATGATTTTGGTGTATTCTGATATTAACAACATGTATAAACATTAATCATTTTTGTTGTTTACATACAATATTTGAGAAATATCGATAAGCATCAAAAGTTATTATAGCATATGTAGATACTATCATTTGTCGGTACGATCGTCGATTTCAATTAGTTAGAGAAATAGAATGTTTTATCGTTACTTTTTGATAGTAATAAAACACAGAAATTTGTTTAGAGTTAATAGTAGAAATATATAATGGAAAAATGATCCTTCATGAGTATAATTTGTTTTATATAAACGAGCTAAGGATACAACAAATCTGAACATTCGGAATTTGGTATGAGCTAGTTTAAAATTGTTATCTAATATTTTAACTCAGGTCTAGATTTGTACCTGATTTTTGAATTTGAGATTTCGATTTAGAACTTACTAGGATTCGGGCTTGTGTTTGTATATGAATAAAAATGTTTCGCATTAATAATAGTTCATTGAAAAGAAACTAACTTGGCTCAAAAAAAAAATATTTTCATAACTCTTTTCCTGATAATAAAATGGTTTTGTTTTTGATTGACAAGATCGTTCGAGAACGGTACAAGAGTGTTCCCTTATAAATTATAGAACGATTCATAAAATCTGAATTATTCCTCTCACAGAATTGAGAAAGTCTTATTTTTGAATCAGAGATGTATTCCATTATTCTTTAATTATCAATATAATTAAAGAATATGTCATTTCGTTTCTGAGTTTTGTATAAACTTTTATATAACGAAGTCGTTCGGCAGAATTATATTTACTAAAGATAACTGGTGCAATTTCCCACAAAACGTTATAAAAAGAGTTGTTCCAACAAATAACTATCGAGTTATCTCCACTTAACACTATAATGCTTGAAAATGACCAACTTTCAATGCACTCATTTTCGTATGAGAAGTTTTGCGCCACACTTTCAATTGAATGTAACGAGACCAAATAGGTCATTTTGTAGTTCATGAAAAGTTCTATCAATTTAACGATTATCTTTTTGTGTCATGCTGTCGATTGACTCGAACAGAATATTTTCTCTATCACTTAGATACGAGTAGAATGTTCTGGAATGTTTTCTACGATACTCGAGGTGTATAAACAAGAACAACCGGCAGTTTCGACTTGTTTTTTTGTAGAAGATTGATCGATGGATTCTTTAAATCGTATTTAAATATCTTCTTTAAGGCTCTGTAAGAAACATTACATTTGAAAATAGCGAAAACTTACATAAGAACAATGTCTCATATCTGTTTTGCTGGAAAAAAATAATCTTTAATTTTAAAAAATGTGTATTTGAAAATAAGCCATTTCGGAACATTGTAGTATTAATCGGACATAATTTCATAGTTATTCGTTGGAACAGTTCTTTTCATAAGATTTTGTAGAGAACTGTACGAACTATCTTTTAATAAAAATCAAGTGTATATGACACAATCTGGTAGAAATATTTGTAAAATACTGAGAGATCCATTTATTCTTTCCCATCCGTTATTTTATTGTGCTAATTTATATAGAAAAGAAGCAGTTTGAAAACACATGAATTATTTTTAAGTGACATTGTGAATAATATTTTAATGCACTTATTGAGTCCAAAAGATGCAGCATGAAAAAATCTACCATTTACAAAAAAAAACAGCTTATTTTGATTGCGTATTTCTTGTTTTCAAAAAAAAGCAAAATTCTGCAGACTACTTTCCTAAACATCAAAATTTGATCGCTTCAAATATTATCCAATTTAAAAACAAAAAGTGCAACTACAAAATCAGTGGTCTTGTGTAACTTGTAGAGTTTTTCATGCTGCATCTTATGGTATATTTTCTTCTTAAAATAAGTATATTGGATAATACAAAAATATCGTAAATATAAAAATGGCTATTTACTATGAAGCATCCGCTGTATATATGCAATAAATATCATTGTCGTCATTTTCATTCCAAAACCTTTGTAATGATGATGGATATTTCTTTTATGTAATTCAATTATTATATTATTATAAGCAAAATATAAATGTCTTTCATCCATGGACAATGTGTATTAGTGGTAGAACGAAAACAAATGACCAATAGATGTTTTCGTTTCTTTCAATGTTAATCAATCGATTTGAAGTCTTTATAATAATATTTTGCTTAATGTTATTTAAAAAAATTGATAATCCTATTTCTGTTTTAATAGATTGACTGTATTCGAAGTAAAAATATCTATCAGAATGTGGTTACAATTTATAAAATAATAGAGAAAACTGTTTAACATTTTTTCTACAAAGAGATGTGCATTAAAATTACAGTTTATTTTAAAAATAATTTTTAAAAGCAAAGAATATGAAAAATAAAATAAAAATCTCACAACGAGCTAATTTCATAAAAAATACATTTGTATAAAAATTTTGAGTCAAAAAATCTTACAGTTAATTTTGAATATGAATGCATGTCAAATATTACTACAATACTGACAAATTTGTTATAAATTGAATGTGACACACATAAAGTTTACAAGAGAAATTTATTGTATACTTCTTTTAGTTATCAGTACTATAGGATAAACTAATATTACCATGTATTGTGGACAACTTAGCATGTCGAGACGTCCCTTTACTAGTATCAAATTGTTTCTGTCTAAAACGATCATTTCATAACTATTAATTATCGATGATTGATTTAAATTATTACTGCTTATATGTTTTTGATCAAAAAATTTCACAATACTTCAATGGTTTATTGATTACCAAGTAACTTCTCTTGAGTAGTTTGAATTGCTTTTAATCTACATATTGCATGTTATGACGACAAAAATCGTTTATATATAGAAGCTTATAGATGAATGTATTTTTAATATTTAATTTTTCACCAGATTTCTGCTTACATAAGACAAGAAAACAAAAAATTATTAACAAAAAGATATTTTTTTCTACGACTGTAACATGTGAATATAAATTATATATAAACTCATTTTATCATGCGTCTCTTTCGAAATTATCGCTTGTTATCAATACTAGCAATTATTATTTATATTAATATTAATCTTGTTTATATTATAAAACCATCAAAAAAATACTCAAATTATTTCATCTAATGAAGTTGAACTATTACTCGATCAACTCTTTGATATATTAACAACACTTAATAATATTCAATTCGTATGGAATAAATTAATAAATATTTGGAAAATAGTTTTATTGAAATTTCTTGATGATGCATGTTATTTATGTCATAGAAAAGATCAGCAATGTTTAAAATCGATTGATATAAATCAATATATTTATTATATAAATAAATCATTTTATCCAATAAATGAAACAAGAAGACCATATGGTATGGGTTTATATCATAATTTTGATTTAAAATTAATACGTTCATTAAATTCTTCAATACTATCAAGTGATGTCAATCCATGTGATTATTTTCATATGTTTCAATTATTAATTAATGTTCAAATTGTTCTTCATGAAAATCAAATTCCATATTTTATTACAAAGTAAGAATTCATTAAAAAATGATTTTTCTTTTGTTAATTAAGTAGTGAATTTTTTATATTCATGTGAGATTTGATATAGAGAAAACTTCAAGATGGAAATAATTCAATTTCTTTTTTTTATTTTTTTATTTTAGTAGTCCAATATATCGTAAAGATCTTGTTGTTTATCAATTTTGAAATGTTGAGAAAGTTACATCATATAAAATATTTTCTATTTATTCATCTCGTGTTAATCGCGCTCATTATCGTTGGCCTAAAATCGCTATATTTCCATATCAAGAAAGTCATTCTCATATCTTTGCATTTCCTCAGTTTAAACATAATATTGGTACAATGAATCATTTAGCAAAAAGTGACGTTGAACCAATTCATCTTCGACTATTAGGACCTCTTCTTGTACCAAGTCCACGAAATCTTCATCAATCTCTTAATGCTACGATTAAATTAGGTAAATCAAATGTATTTTATATTTGTGATGGTAAAAACATTTTTACATCGTCAAAACCGAGCTTCAATTAATAGATGGCGTAGTCCTTGTCGAACACTTAGTACGTCATATCCTTTTGTCAAAAGTTATCGTAATTCAATTGATGGTATATGTACAGAAATGATTATCTTCAATAATGCAAATAAAAGTTTAAGTTTATTCAAATACAAATGTCACAAACATCTTCCAAGAACATTTTGACATAGTTATACATTATTATAGATCGATAGTATATGAATCAAACATTCAACATATGAAAGAAAATGTAAATATCAAGTAAATGAGATCAAATCGATTATAATGTAATCAATCTCATTTATTACCATTTATTCGAGAGTAAAAGATGATCCTAGAGTATTAGAAAATGAGAGACAAAATTTGAATGGTGCTTATACTATAAGTATATTTACATGATCATCTAATGATGTCAAATTAGAGAGTTATTATGAGCTAATGACAAATGATAAAAGCAAGTTCATTGAATAACAAACGTCAGAATATTTTGTTGATGCATGATCATTGGTTCCTATGCCTATATACACATGTATCTTTGGATTCATTAAAAGAAAAGTCTAAGTTATTATATACAATTTTAGTTTCAAACCGCAACAATTAATTTTTATCGTCGTTCTAATTTTGTCTTTGAGTATTTTCTCTAATCAAATAATAATAAAATCAATATTATCATTAAAACTTAAATGATCTATAAGAAGAAATTCAAAAAAAGCAATGAAATGTCAACATGACCCTATTCATCGATATTGCATAGAGCACAGCAATGTTTTCAATAAGGTTTCCCTAAAAACCACTGTTGACAATCTCAAAAATTCTACCGAATACAATATTATATTTTCAACACAGATTGCTGGGTAACTGCTGAGATATAGAAGCAACTATACTGATTTTTTTAGATAATATATTATAGCATCGTATAAATATTCATATTGTTATATTTAACATATTATAAGTCGACTATCCATCAATAGTTCCATTTGTATAAAAAAACGGTCTATCCCCGATTGGTCCCATTTTTTTTGTCGAAATTCGACCCAGATGAAAATTAATTGATTCTAAATTCGTACCATGTCGAAAAAATCGATTTCGAATTCGTCTCAGTCTATATAAGACCCTAAATAATTTATCATACAATTAAGATATCTGACGTTGTCTGAATTTTTTATTTATTTTGTATCAAACTTTATACAGCAGGAAAAAAAGAAAAAAAAATGTGAACATATTTAGTAAACAAAAACTCAAGTAACATATGAAGATTGATTTTTTTCTTTGATCAATCTTGACTGATTTACTTGATTTAATAGCTAATTCAAGTGAAGTTAATTTCCCATTTTCGTATTAGTTGATCAACTCAAGAAGTTTTCCATCTATTTTTTCGTATATTTGTTTTCGTTTTTTAACTTGAACTTGAGCTTCTTCTGATTTGTGATGTTGATATTCATGTTCGTCTTTTAGACGACGAACGAATTCGTAGGTGTAAGGATGAGATGGAAAGATGGTAGACATTCAATAATTGAAGCCTTTCGCCGCATTATTTTGTGCTGGGAAGCTTTTGTTGAATATAGTCGTACACATTCCAAAGACTAATTGAATAACGAGATGATTGTTGACATACAAAATTATCAACCATATAATCTTTAAACTCTTAGAAGCATAATTATCCATTACATCTGTCCATACAGACTCCACACATGATCGTGGAATAAGTGCCAGACCAATGACTCGTGAGAACCATTGACGAGCTTTTCCTTTTTCTTCTTCCGAATAATTACTATATTTTTTTTGATCGAGAGACAAGTTTGTTAAGTTTTAGGTCAGTTATTTTTCTCCATAATCCCTGAGAATAATGAAAAATGCAAGCAGTAATATCAATATTTGGGAATAAATCAGTAGCAGCATTAATACTGCCCAGTTCGAAGTCACATGTAAGAGCATTTGGAGAAAATCTGATGTGAAGACCAGTTAATCCAATTGATATCAGATGATTGAAAACTTTTTCCTATGTAAGTTGATTTTGTCTGGATGTCAGAGAATAAATACAAGGTATGAAAAATCCATCAAGGTAATCAAAAATTATATAGATTTAAGCAAATAATAATGGCCTCGTCAAGAAAGTCCCATCGACATGCCATCTTCAACAATACGACAAAAATGTTAGACTCCACTGTGATCCAAACATAAATATTCTTTCACCATCACCATTTAAAAACAATGTTTTATGCAATATTAAAAAGGATAGAAGAATTTACAAGATTCGTGAATCAATAGAAAACGTTCACTATGGTTTGTTGTACACCATTCTCCTGATGGATCCAAATCAGCTAAACTTTTTAGTAAAGCTGGATAATTTCGTGAATGTTGACGATAAAGAGTAGAATCAATTGAGGTGTAAGAGAAGGAAAATAAAATCCAGTTAGTATACCAGAATTTCTCATTCGAGCAGCTACGTTTTCTTCACTATAGATTTTTGAAATAGATTTTGTTTCTTCACGTGCTCGTTACTTCATTATTTCAAGTGTTTGTTCAACGATAATCTATCTTGGTTGAGTTATTTGACAAGATTCATTGTGAGCACTTGGCTCGCGACGAATACATGTATTATCAAGTGATAATGATAATGTGCTAGAACAACTTGTATTTCGACAACGACACTCGACGCTGGTTTTATTGATTCGTTTAACAGTATATTTAAAATCCAAATAGTTTACAACCTGTTGATTTCGTTCACTGGTCGTAAATCGAAATATTTTAAGACAAACGCAAATTGATCAATCAGATAAAACAGTCTTGCGAATAGATTGAGCAGACTGAACTGGCACACTTCCTTCACATAGTAGGGGGATCTACTTATATAGCAGGTTAAGAAAATGATAGAATAAATTATACCAACGGTATTACACCTGAAAAAATCTATGAGTTAAGATATCATGGTTGTAAAGACATTGAAGAAAGAAACTAAGAAAATTTGGTGGGGAAAACACCTGAGAGAACGAAAGAAATGATATAGCCACGACAGACACACTAGGAAAGCAAGAGAAAGAAAATATATGAATAATACCTATACTATGAGTCATCTTACAACACGTTATAAGTACGTAGTATAGAACACAGCAAGATATCACTCTTTCTCTTATACCGTTAAAATTTATCTTAGTTGATAAATTAATTAGGGTCTTATATAGACTGGGATGAATCGTGATGACACCCTCTTGAAGCTATTATTTGCTTCCTGTTTGATGAATCAGTTTGTGTTATACTTTTAATTTAGCGAACGAATGATTTAGTCTGAACATCAATGTTATTACACAAACAAATATTGATGTCATTCGATATACATATTTGACATAATTATCATAATGGTCTTGTTGCAGTTCTGTAAAGAAGAGATGACAACTCTTTACTACGATTAATTCTCACGATTTTTATAAAGACTCAATCAAAGTATTGACTTTTTCAAATAATATAGCATTTGAGAAAAGATTCATCTGCGATTGTCAATTGATGAAATAATATGAATTTAGCCAAATAACTATATTTCTATTATCGAACTCAAAATAAAAGGTAGGTTGGTATTTTTCGAATAACTTTTGATAGTGAACTGCGATTTTCAATATTTGAAAGAATAATTTTTAAACCATCGATCGATATAAAACTCGTCAGGATAAAAGGTTTTTTTTTCATAGAGAATCGTTAATTAAGTTTCTTTTTTAACTATATTTTCGTCAATTTTCATAATAATCTCAATTCAAATTATATCTAAATGTAGCTTAAATCACTTTTTTCACTATAAAATCATTACATTTCCAATCAATACTCGACTTCTTTTAACAAATCAGATTATTAATAAATTTAGTTGAGATAAATTTGAAAATTGATGAAAATATACATAGAAAAAAAAGTAAATCAATAATTCTCTAAGAAAAATATCTTTCATCCTGATGAGTTTTATACAAATTGATGGTAGAAGTATTACTCCTTCACATGGCGAAAATTGCAACTCTTTATTTTATTTCTATCAAAAGTTATTTTAAAATTATAACGTGTTTTTTATTTGAGGTCAGACAATAATTTACACATAGTTGTTTATTTCATGTTGCAAGGTTATAATCCAATATACCTGTTTACTATACAATTGGAAAAGTCCTTCTTCGTTAATAGTGAGAGTAGGATTAGTTTGAATAAAATTATCAATATATACCGCCTCTGCATTCTTCTATTTCTTGCGTTTCTTTCAACGTTATGACTTTGATATATCTCACCTATGCGCACATGTATCACGCGTGAATAAATATTACTAAGATCGAAGATTATTTTTATTTTATATGATATTCAAGCAAGGCCAATTTAGTCAGAAGAAATATCAATGAACATGAACACCACTGAATCTGAAGATATTAATAAACGATATTTATTAAATATTGGCGATGATCCTAATAAAATGCTGGAACCTATTTGGGGTTATGCACGTGAACCCCTTTTATCATTAGTAGATGCTTGTAAACCACTGCATAATATTGTATCTCGTCTCGCACCACACATATGGGTAGCTTTAGAGAATTCAAAAAATCCTCCTGATAGTCTTACTCAAGATGAATCAGCTGCTATACGTTTATATACAATGGAATGGGAACCATTAGATGGTGAATCAGATGGAAGTCTTTATACGCATCTCAACAAAACATTGAAAGAAAGTGAACGTTCAAGATTAGTGCCATGGTTTCGCTATTTAAAATTATTTGTTAGTGGATTAGCTAAAATTCCAATAGCACATCGTCAAGTAATTTGGCGTGGTATACGCGAAGATTTAAGTAGTGCTTATATACCAGGCATGCGAGTAACATGGTGGCCTTTTTCATCATGTACAACATCATTAAATGTTCTTGAATCCGATTTGTATTTGGGTAAAACGGGTACAAGAACTCTCTTTTCAATTGAATCACTCAATGGACGAACAATACGAGATCATTCAGGTTTTACAACTGAAGATGAAATTTTATTACTACCTGGTACACATTTAGAAGTTTTATCACGATTAAATCCAGCTCCTGACTTATATATCATTCATTTACGACAAATACGACCACCATTTGAACTAATTGAACCACCATTTAAAGGTAAATTTTCAAGAATGTTATCTATTATAAAAATATTTTAGTAATTATAATTTATTTTCAAATATAAATAGTAAAAATTCAAAAAAAATAAATTCTTATTTTTATTAATCTAGGTGCTATTCTTCTTCCACCATCTACTGATTCAGGTGATTTAGATACAACAACAGTAGGTTTGCGTTTATATTTGTTGTAGATTAACTAAATTTCTTTTATTATAGAAAATAATTGAAGCCGAACGTAGCGATTCTCAGTATGTTATATAATCTAGTTTTATTGATACAATTTATATTTCATGTATAGATCCTGGTACCAGAAAAAGAAATTTTGGATTTGTTTCAGTATAGCAATGGTGCTTATTATTCTAGCAATTATTCTCGGTTCAGTATTAGGTAGTCGAAAAAATAGGAATGCGACAAATATATGTAAGCGATTTGCTTTTGAACTTGATAAAAATAGTCAAAATTTTATTTTTCACTTATAGATACTACGCCTATAAATCCTATATTTAGTCATATGTTTCCATTCATTTTTAATGCATCTGCTAATACAACTTATGAATGGTTGGGTGATGAATGGGATGTACGCAATGAATTAAATTCAAATTCTGGTAAATAATATCAACTTTATTTATATCTCGAAAAATATATATAATTTACTACATAGGTTCTAGCAGTTGGTCATCGAACAATGTTGCGTTAGACCCTTCAGAAGGCCTTTACATGTTATTAGCTCCTGATACGGCTGGTAAGTGGTGGTGTGCTGAAGTGAAAAATCAACAGATTTATTCATTTGGCAGTTTTACATTCTTTGTTAATGCATCAATTGATAAATTTGATCCTAACGTTGTACTTCGTCTATTCACAAAGGGTAATGATGATCAAACAAACGGAATTATTATAGAAATAAGCCATCGAGGACAAGCAATTTCTAGTGCGCCTGATCTTTGGTATACAGTTTATCCGAATACAAAAAATGAATCGATTAAAAATAAAAGCAACAAACTACCGAAACTCGGTGGTACTTATACGACTCATAGCATCAATTGGACGACTAAACTTGTTACCATGGAAGCCGAACATGATCACAACTATCCACCTAATTTAGGCCGTAGATTCGAATTTTATTCTACAGATACATCCTGGGCTATGTCAGTTCCTCAAAAATCAGCTTATGCTATTATTAGTTTGTGTACATACAATGGTAGCGCTCCAATGAATGGAGAACCGGTTGAAGTTAATATAAAAAAGTTTCTCTGGAACCAAAATTGAACCTTATTATATATAGTATGTTATCATCCAATTCAGATTGAAAACTTGACTATTTTTATTTGTAATATTGTTTTGCCCTTTCGCATGATTGTCGGCAATATAGCATATTTATTAAGTATTAAAGAAATTATCATATAGAGTCTGTCATCCACTACAGTCAATCCATTTTTAATTAGTGATACGGATTGTTAATAAATATAAATAATTATCATGTTATGTACAAGTATCTCTTGTCTCGTCTTAACTATCGTATTTTGCTACTAATCATTATTTATAATTTTACAGATCTATTGTATATTAAAACTACACAGTAAGCATTGTTAATAGCAATTTATTCAATTAGTCTTAATCGTTTAGACATAAAAAAATAGTCATTAAGGCTGACAGAAGTAGATCATTACCGAAAACAAACAGAAAATGATTTCATATACTTATAAAAGTTCATTGTGAAAAAAAATGTTGTTTTTCATAGTAGATCAACTGTTGTGTATCAAATAAATAAGTTTTAAAACTTGAAAAAATGTATGTTATACATCTTTGCATATGTATATATTATCGTTAATATTCTTCATAAAGTCAATTCAATGAATCGTTCACACTGGTATATCATGAAATAGTTCGTTGTATCGTCTAGTAAACATTCATTCGTAATTAATAAATAATAAAAGAAATAACTATAAATTGTATGCCAAGTTACTTAAAATAGAACAAATTAAAGCTAACAGGAGAAAATTTTTTTGAGTTGTAAAAATTCAAATTCGCAAAGATTTGTCTTATTCTTATAAAACCAACTCATAATTAATGTATTATGAATGAAACTTCATAGATCCTTTGAGATTTCACTAATCACAATATCTTAGAAGTTTTAAATTAAAGTTACTATTGATTATTACTTAGAATATTTTCTAGCATTTGAATTGAAAAATAAAAAATTTTATAAACATAATTAAAAATTCTTATTTAAATAAATTTTACAATATAAAACTATGTAATAAATTTCAATTTTATTTACACATAAAATTCAATTGTTAATGAAAAAAAAAATGAATTAATATAACAAACATCATTTCTTCTCTTTTATGCATAAGTAAGAAAAGATGATAGATGTTTTGTTAATTTAATACCAAGATCAGATGGATTTATCTATATACTACTAGTTGCAACAGATATTTTGCGTATATTTAAACGACTTTATAAGAAAGCTTATGATTATTTTGAATTTTATTTGATTATTGTACGTTTAATTGTTCTTTCATTTTTAAAAACAAAAAAGTGAATTATTTATTTAAGAAATTTGAGCATTCAATTACAATTTTCAATTACTGTTCATATAACTACTAAGTAAGTCAATTTCTTCTTTTTTTCCTTATATTCACAATTATTTTATTATAAATTCAGAATCACTAGTAGAAACTTTTAATCATAATGAAAATATTGATAATCAAGTTGAATCAAATAAAAAGTTTTCTGATTTTAAAGATGATAATCCAAATTTGCCAAAAGAAATGCATAATTATCGTCAAAAATATATAAATATAAACAATGATAATAGTGAACAAAGAAACAATCGTTCAACATTAATATATGATATTAAATGTCTCATTAATTTTATCTTCAATAAACATTCTTCTAAATAATGCTGTTTAATATACAAATGAATATTGACCAGAAATTAGAAATTTAAAACTAAAAGAATCTATTCTTGTAAGTGTTTATTTCGAACAAGAAAGAAACTAATCTCATATCAAAAATTGATTCATTAATGTCTAAGAGGTAGAACGAAAGACCCTTAAATATTGCATAAATTTTTTGTTGATGGAGGCAGTCACACCCATAACAGTTGACCATAGATAGGTTTCAGAAAAAGATTACATAATTTGCCGTCATAGGTAAGAAATTTTACAATAAATATATCCTTCGATTTGATGCAAGTTTTTGCCTATTTGAAAAATGTAACAAAATGATTGAAGACGATTCCTGATAAACTCTTTCTTATTGAGATATACAGATCAAAAGAATGTACATGTACTATTGATTGAATGAGACACCTACGCACAATAGTATACATTTCAAAGATTCTATTGTCATGTCAAAGAAATTGATTTTGTCTCATTTATATTCAATTTTTTAACGTGCAAACGCAGAGAAATGAGCGAATTAATAGGGTTTCTAGCTTTCAATGTTGATCTCATTTCGGTTTTTTTTCTCATACTTTGTTGATTTTATTATTTTTCTTTAAAGAAATAATCTAATATTTATAGTAGGTCATATTTATATAAATATGTTTATGGTAACAATTTCTTCATTTATACGATCTACATAATCAATTATTATTTGATAGAATTTTTCTACTTTATATAAAGCATCTACTTGATTGCTTAAAGTTCCCTTGCTGTGCCTCTCAAAAAGCGATCTCATTCCAGGTACGTTCAAATGTCATGACATTTTCAGGATATACTAGGGCTATAATAAAGAATCGATGGTAAAATTTTTAGCCTTATATCATCATGTTTGACCGAGATATTCGTCAAAAAAGGATTAAAAATAGGTAAAGAACCTTTTTGTTTTTCAATTTTTACTATTTAAGTGGAGAAAAAGGATCTCAAGATGAAAATATCGTGAAATTCTCAAAAAAAAAATACGAGTTTATTAATGTTTGTGTCGATATAAGTAATAAATAAAAATGGGAATATGTACTATACTGCAGTCTGACATACTCTTTGAAACAAAAAGAAAATTTAAATATATAGTATAAGTTTGAATATAGAAATTTACATTACACTATCGAAAAACTATAAGCAGAGAAAAAATGAAAAAAGCAGTAGATGATGAAGATCATCAAAATTTTCAGGTAAAAAAGAACATATCACCCCTAAAAGATCTGAAGTCTAGGTATCTTGTTATGCATTTATCTCAATTTCGAAATTTTTGACGAAAATTGATTTTTTTTTATGAGTGATGGACTAACCCATAAAGTGTAATCATCATTCTTGAAGAAACTTCTTTAATAGCAACTGTATGAAAAAATATTAACATAAAAATAGGATATTTTTGACAGGAATTATGATAAAATCTTCTATTTTATTGCATATATTATTCAATTTTTTCCTACTTTATATTCTAAATGAATCCACTAGAATTCTTTTCTTTCATCTAAAAAAATAATTTTATATGAAAACTTCTATGTAACAAGACAAAAATGTTGTTTATGTACAATACTATATGCAATAGAAGAAAACTATTTGAATAATTTAGTTGAAAATTATATGCTATATAATAAAATCATTTTCTTTTTAGAGAAAAATAATACAAAAGAATGATGAATATGAATATGTATATTTTTATTATTTTTTATTATCTTCTATGTGTTCAATCGAGTCATTTTTATGGTGGAACAGTAACATGGAAACCGATAGTTAAAAATGATACAGATTCAAAAGTTTCTATAATGATTACTCAATCATATCAATGGCGACGATCAGCTGCATTATCACCAAAATGTGATAAAACGATTATTATGAATCGATCACCTTTAATACCAGGAGAGAATGGTAAAATTGAATGTATCACTACTCCTTCCAGTGCTTGTGGTGGTTTTCATTCTATTAGTGTTAATGAATATTGTACTGATTTTAGTGAAAAAGTCGATTTAAGTTCAGGACAAATTTCAACAATTCGAAATATTACAAGTGGATCGAAATTTTGTATATCATATGAAGATGAAAATTGGATTGAATTACATATAAAAAATTGTAGCACGGCAACTAGTGTAAATAATGGTTGTGCTACTAAACCCAATCGAATTGGCTGTTATTGTGATAAAGCTGATTGGTCTATTGGCTGTTGTATTGATTTAAAGCTTCGTTCTGGCAATTTTATTAATACACCACCTGTTGCAACAATCATCTCACGTACGTATATAAATGAGCAATTTACTAAATATTATATAATAACTTTATCGATTATATTTTGCAAAAATCTTAGAAAATTTCCTTTTCTTCTGTTATCTAGCTATCAAAGTACCAATTGACATGGTAGATAATATACAAATTCCAGTTATTGATGCTGATAATGATGTTGTTCGGTAATCTATACTACTCTTTTATTTTTATTTCTATTCTTTTAAATAATTGTTTATTTTTTATTCAAGTTGTCGTTGGGCTAAAAGAACTACAACACTCGATGAATGTGGTGATATTTGTGAAGAAACATTCGGCAGCACACTTAATCGGGATAATTGTATATTAATATTTAATAGTACAGGAACAACTGTTGGAGATTTTTATCCTGTTGCTTTGATGATTGAAGATTTTGATAATACAAGTACAAATAAAAGTTATAGTAGTATACCATTACAATTTCTCATTGAAATTATTGATAAACCTTCTTGTCTATTAAAACCAACGCTTAATTCAAATATATCCAAATGTACACCTGTTCAAGTTGGAATTAAATTTATTTTTACTGTAACAATCACACAAGGATGTACAAATACGACGATTGATGATTTTTTTCGAATGCCACCAATGTATATGTATAAAGGTAATATAACACAGGGTGCAGGATTGAATAATGTATGGGCAGTTACTGAAACATGGATACCAACTGTTGAACAAATTGGATCTCAAGTTTATTGTGCTATGGCTACAGATAAGTATGTTATATTCATATTTTATTAAAAATGTTCTAATTATTCGCATTAATGTCTCTCTCAATCTAGTTTTAATATACAATCTGATCAACACTGTCTCACATTCATCGTTTATTCTGCTGGACAAACTGCTTTATGTAATTTCATATTAAAATTAATATTTTCTTATAAGAACTTCATTATTTATATACAGGTCCTCCGGAGACTACAACAAGTACCACAACAACGTAAGATATACTATTTGATTTATAAACAATTCAGTAATATTTTTCTTCGATAAAATCACATCATATTTTCGTCTCTCAGAAATACAATACCATTTCTAACTGATTTCTTACATAAGATAAGTTTTCTAAAATAACTACTATAACCATCTTTTAATACATGACATTGATATAAGTTAAATATTTCTTTTATTAATACAATCTATATTTTCAATGTATAGAACAACGACTACAACATCCAGCTCGACAAGTAGTAGCACATCGACTTCATTGTATATTATTTTTTCCTTTTCAAAATAGCTAATTTTTGTTTCTGTATCTTAGAACAACATCAACTTCAACAACATCACGGTATTCATCATTATTTTTATTATAAAAACTTCTATTTTTTAATTTTTCATAGAACTACAAGTACAACATCGACTTCATCAATAAGTACTTCAACAACATCAAAGTATTCATCATATCTTAACTATAAAAAAGTTTTTTTTTTAAATTTCTTTATAGAACAACCAGTACAACATCGACCTCAACGTACATTTTTATTGTTTTTTGAAATAAATAATCATTATTTTTTATATTTAAGTACAACATCAAGCTCTTCGACGTCTACATCAACAACATCTCAGTATGTTCAATATTTGTATATTAA
>JAJEKB010024942.1:16526-77535 GCA_022393335.1 Macrotrachela quadricornifera | reverse complement strand
TCTTCTCAATTTAACACAAATGGAATTTTGCTTTGAAGATTCAACAAGTACTGATGAAATTTTCGCTGTACAACAATTATTCAAAGTTTTCAAGACATATAAAGATAGTTACTTTCATGAATTACATACTTACGAAACTTTCGAGTTTCATGATGAATATGATGAAGTGACCGACGAAAGCGACAGCACTGATAAAGAAGAATCACCTAATGATGAAGAAAATATTGATGATTACGATAAAAATCAATACTTGGACATTCAAAGTAATTTTACATTAGAAGAGATGAAAAACATAGTGAAATGGGTTGATCAACATCCAAATTATAAATTTGCATCTATTAAACATAGGTTTCGAAAAGTCAAATACATGCATTATGTCACAAGATTTAGAGGATATACTAAAACGAAAGGCACAAGATTAGAAAAAATAAAGCAAATCAAAGAATTTATGTGGAACGAATTTTATATAGAAAGAGCAATCGAAAAAGAAGCAGTTTACGATAGTGATCTGGAACTTTTTGCAGTTCAAAAAGCAGGAGAACTAGATTGGGATAATTTCCAAGCATCTCATTCATTTATTAATATGTTCAAGAAAGAACATGAAATTTCATCGAGAAGATATAACAAACTTATTACTCGAACCTCTTCTATCAGAAGTAGCTGAACTTTAAAAGGTAGTTGAAGCTTTTACTTGCGATTGGAATTTATATATTTTAGTGTAACGTATATGTTTATTTTAGATGCTTATGAATGGATCGAAAACCAAAGATCATTAATTTCGAATTATTATCCTCATCAAATTCTAAATAGTGATCATTGTTCATTTCAACAAGAATATCTTTCTCCAAGAACTCTTTCGTTTACTGGTGAAAGAACAACAGAAGTTGCTATTAAAAAGAAGAATGATATAACACACTCTTATACTGTGCAGCCTGTTACGTCAGCTGATGGCCAGTTATTAAGCAAATTCTTCCTCATTCTCCAAGAAAAGGAAAATGAATTTGGTAAAAGAGTAGCGAAAGATTTAATTATACCATCAAATGTTGTAGTACGGGCTTCTAAGTCTGGGAAAAGCAGCGATGAAAAACATCGTACTTTTTTAAATGACGTTCTACGTCCGCTGGTGGGAAAAAATTTTTTTCTTTTTCTTGATTGTTGGACAACTCAGACTGGTCTAAAACAATTTATTGCAGTATTTCCACATCAAGACAGTCAATTATTGATTTTTCCTAAAGGTTCAACTGGTTATCTTCAACCGCAAGATCAGTCCTTGTTTCGTTCATGGTGATATATCCATGAAAAAATTGAGCATTATGTTCATATCAATCGAACAGAGATGAACTTGAACAATCGTCAATATTTTAAAAATATGCATTCTATCATTCACAACCAACTATCTGCTCCACAATTTAGAAATCTTATAAAGTCTGGATTCATACAAGCCAAAATACTCAATGGAACAATTGATGAAATAAACAAACCAAAGGACGTTTGCTTTGAATTCTATGATCTTTATTGTTCAGTTAATAATTGTGAAGAACGAACCCTTCTCATGTGCGCTCAGTGCAAAAGACACCTTTTTTATGATCACTTGATTGAGGATCTCCATCTCCATCTATAGTATGTCTTGTGAAATATTATTTCGTTGAATTTGTCAATTTTATGTAAAATAAAGTGAAAAGTATTGATAAAAGGTGGATTTCTTTACGTAATTATCGGCATATCCCCTATTCGATATTGTTGCACATTAAACGAAGTTGTATCTAGAGAAGGTTAGGTATTATCAACAAAGCTCAACAAGATTTTAGAACTTGCTCTCCGAAAAAGTATGATAATTATATTGAAACGTTTATCTGAATAGCTCATATATCATCATGCTCCTATACTCAAATACTGCATAACTTAAAAATTGAATATCTCTGTCTAGGCAAGTCATGGGCAGCTCATATTTTAAATTTGTTAGTTTCTCGTTGAAACCTTTCTTTTGACTCTAATATGTTTAACCTTTTTGCTCAACAAGTCACACACTTCCATTGTTAGGTAAGTGAAAAAAATTTTATATGAAATAGTTTTCGTCCTCTTTAAAAATTTAGAGTAACAGAGATTACCATGGATGTCGATATGTATTCTAAAGGTGAGTCGTATTCTACAAGTTAACTTTTTTTCTTTTATATTTTCAGGTGAAAGTATACAATTAGCAATATCAATGTGTGCGAATAACAAAATCTTGAGGTAAGTTGACTTCTTTGAAGTGTTTTACTGCGTTTTTATACTATAGGTTTATATTGACAACGATGACATTTATTTATATATTTAGGAAAAATTTTATATATGACCATAATGTATATATAGTGCATTTGTTTAGTACAGCGTAGACGAGTGACAGATATGCAGAAGCCACCTACTCGACGCACAATCATACCTTCAAAAAGTACTTAATTAAAAAAGTACTGATAAAATTGCAAGAAAAAATTATTTTGAGTAACAGTAGACAAAAATATTCAAATATGACATATGATAGGTACAGATCATAGAGTTGCGTTGAAAAATTAAATATCGAGTCAATCAATTTTCACGATGTTCTTTATATCATTCGATACAGTTTTTGATACTCTTTCAGAATCTCGCTTCAAAAAATGTCACTAACCTTTCTCGACACTCTTTTTGTCAAAATACTGCTATTGAACCCGATTTTTAAGTACACTACCACTTCATATGTCAAGGCTTTGTAGATCTGAGAAGGTATGAAGGACAAATCTGTTTAGGTAGTTCAATAGAGAAAAAAAATGATCTGTCTTTTGAGATATTACAGTAAAAGCTATCGATAAGTGTTGAGCAGAAATTAACGAAATACCGCCAGAATAAAAAGTTCGATGTTTTGACCTAGAACGAGCCTCAAACATGTCAGTGTTAAATTTATAACCCTTTAAAAAAGAATTCAATGAAGCTAAAAATTTGGCTTTGTGGGTTTTGAAATATGAGCTTTCATTATGCCAAAGTAAATCCCGTTTTTAAATTTTGTCATATGCCCATGTTGGTGGTGATCTCACGGACTCTCTTCTAACTATCATCTTCATAAAGATTTCTAAAATAATGAACTGAAGTATTTTATCTGATATTAATCATTTTCAAATGAATATTTAAGAAAAATTCATACGAAATAAAACTTTGAAGTTTGTCGTACAAAATGGTAAAAACATCATTTAAATCACTTAAATTGTTGAAGAATTATTCGCAATTGATTTTTCAATCGAATTTTTTGAACTATCTGTAGAAAAATTTTTGTCGAGACAACAATTTGACAATAAATCTTTAAAAAACTTTCATTTTATAAGTTAATACTTTATATTATCTTGAATATTTTTTTACAATAAAGATTGATCGTTTCCAAGTGACATCTTTTCTTGAATACTTCCGCTTTCTCTTAATGATGGTTGGTTTATTCGCCAATAATTCTTTCTCAACTGTCATTATGTAAACAGTTATTGATGGTATGGGGCTTGTTCTGCACGTGTGCGTAGACCTCAAAAAAAACAAAATGTAGATATTGTTTGTTTAGAACAAAACAATTATGAAATTATATTAAGTAGTATTATTAACATTTGGTTCTATATTATTTTAGCCTATTTAGTAAATTTCTGGTATAATCTAACAAATCGTCAATATCGACATTATTTTTGCTCGTTAACATAAATGTAAATGTATATTCTATTGAATATTATATAATGATAAAATTCTCTTTGTAATATTGTTTGAGAAATAATTTATTCTTTCGAAAATGTCTATTCGTGATTGTTATTTGATCTACTTTATTTCTTTCTTTTACTGTCGATCAATGACTAATTTATTTTTCTTTTCTTTCCAGTCTCTATATATTCTCTTTCCTCTAACTTCAATGCGGTTATTTTCTCGACACTTTCTATAAGCATAAGAACAGTTATTTTGTTTTCTTTTTTTCTCTTATGATATTTTATCTAGTAAAAACTATCAGTCAGAATTTGAACATAATTGATCATTTACTTTTCAAAAAAAAAAAAACCAAATATTAGTTTTTTTTCTACTACAAATAGTTGCATGTTGATAATTAATTTTATCGAAATGACTCTTGGAGGATGTCATTTATGATAATCAATACAATTTAAAGAAGCGATTGTCCGATTTGAGATAGTCTAGTTGATAAATGATATGATATATCATCAAATAGAAAATGTTTCATATCTTTTAGATAACGAAGATTTAGTAATAAAATTAGTGCATTTATATATGTATATAATCTGAACGAAAGAGCTTAAGTAAGTATCATTGTTAAAGTCAACAAATACTAATGAAAAATATTTTATTTGAGAGATCTGCAAAATGGATATTCCATTATCACCTGTAAGAGAAAATGTGGAAAACCCTGAATGTCCGACTACTGAAGTTCCATACGAACCAACAGTTTCCACTAATCTTCGTAGAAGAATGAATCCCATGAAGAATTGTTTAATAGCATGTTGTATGTGCACTTGTGTTCCTATTATTATATCTATTGGAACACTTATGATACAAACAGGTATGAATAGTTATAAATGAATAATTCTTCGATGCTTTAAATAACATCTAAATATATATTTGATTAGAATTTATATTATTATTTTCATTTTATTTGAATATCTTCGATTAAAATATTAAAATTAATTTTTCATAATTATTTCAATTTGAAATATAATATAATAATTCATAATGAAAATGAATCTAATATGAAATAATCAAAAATAAATAATTGATTATTTTCTTTTTTCAATAGGTTGGAATTTAATAACATCATCACAATTTGATGTTATATGTCGTTTTAATAATCAAGAAAATTATCATTATATGACTGGTGATACGGTTTTGATCACAATAAATACATTGCGTCGTGGTCGTCCGATATTAAATTTAAAAGATATAAGAGTTAATTTAATTGGTGAATTCGTCTATTATACAACAGAAATAAACGATGGTAGTGAAACGATAGAGACACATAAGTTGATATTTCTCGATAAAAAATTAAATTCACAGTCAATTAACAGTTCAAAAAAAATTCATGTACCAGTTCGTAGTCATCGTCGATTGTTTAGTGTTTATCTTGATGATGGTCTTCCACCATCGATTAATTCAACCGATTCCACATTACCTCATATATTGTATACTATCAAAATTGAAGTAATTCCAAGTGAATGGTACTATGCATCTATTAAGAAAGAATTTCCGATTTTTGTTCAACGTCAATTATGGAGACCTCCATATATAAAAAAAGTTATCGAGCAAAATAAGGATTCGAGAGATGTTCAAATTCGTGTTACTATGGATGAAAATGTTGTCATTGCTGGAGATATGTTAGAATTTAATATTGAATTACATAATCCAAATCAACTAGAAATTAATAGTATATGGGCAAGCTTTGATCAATTATGGAATATTGGATTGAATAATAGTGGACACATTAATATTGGTCATAGTCAGTTAGAAAGTTTTCAATCATTTCGGAATAAAACTTTTTTTAATAATTTTAATTTAAATGTACCTGAAACAAGTCCTAGTACATTCTCATTTCGTCATTCTTCTTCTATGGAAAAATCATTTCAATTGCATTATCAACTTATCATAGAAATTCGAATTAATGATGGATTTTCTGAAAAGCGTCTTGATGTTAAATTGTCTCCTATTGTAATCAATTTAAATCATAATTAATGATGAAAATTTCGATTAATTTAATAATAGATTTAATTATTTGAATCAATCGTAGTTTTTAGATAATCATATATTATATTTATTTAAAAATCATCAATTATCTTTTTTCTGATAAGAAATTTTCTCATTTTCTTATTGATTTTTATTTTAAATAAAACTTTCTTTTATACGAATTTATTTTTCTTTATTAAAATTTATCAAATGAAGATACTATTCTTCATTGAATGATATACATTTGACATTTTACAGAAGGATAGAATTAAATTAGTTATGAAATATAATTTATCTTTAGTCTATCAATTTTAGACCTAGATATTGTTTAACAGTTTTACTTAGATCTGATCGAAAATAATAGAGTTTCTGAACTTCTACAAGTATATGTATACTGAAATATTTCAAAAATTTTTTTCTTTAAACTAAAACTTACAGAAAACTAAAACCGATAAACAAAATAATTGAAGAAAAATGACACATAATGTTTTCCGGGACATACGAAAAAAAAGCAAAATTTTTTTAATTCAACTCAAGGTAAAGCTGGTTAGAATAAATAAAAACTCAATATATTCATCTATAATTTAAAAAAAATTTCATATAAAACTAAAGAAATAGCAAAGATATACGAAAAAGCTTTCGCTAAATCACATTCAAGACATTTAGTACGCTTACTCAAGTTTTGAACAACTTATTATAAAATTCTTATCGGGCTCATAACCGCAACAAGAGTAATTAAAAAGAAACGTCCGCGACAGATGATATTAATTTTCTACTTAATATGGAAGGACGCAGCATACTTTTCGATGGCATTTATTAGGCGGATTCCACAAAAAAAATAATCTGATTCATCAAAATCTATCCATATATAAAACAACAAGACTATCTAATCCGCTTATAAAAATACATTCCTCGTGTTGCCATCTTCCTTGTCAACAATCATATTCATTCCTTCAATAACATGTTCTTTTTAAGTATTTCCTTGATATGCTGTTTTGCACTAAAATTGATTTCATTCCACATAAGCTCCATTTTAGTGACTGTCTGTATCAAATAGTGGGTGCATAGGTGATAAAGAAGAAGATTGATATAATTCATATTACTTTGTTTTGTTCTAAACCATTGACTAAATGTTGTGCTCCTTCATCACCGATTTCACTGTTCCCGAGGTCCAATGTAGTGAGTGTCTGTATCAAATAGTGAGTGTATATGCGAATAAAAAGAATATTGATGTAATTCATATTACTTTGTTTTGTTCTAAAGCAGCACCTAAATGTTGTGCTCCTTCATCACGGATTCCATTATCCCATAGGTTCAATGTAGTCAGTGTCTGTGTAAAATAGTGAGTGTATAGATCAATAAGGAAAGGATTGATGCGATTCAAATTACTTCGTTTTGTTTTAAAGCATTGGCTAAATATTGTGTTTCATGTGGACCAATATGATTGTTTCGGAGGTTCAATGTGGTGAGTATCTGTGTAAAATAGTGAGTACAGAGGCGAATAAAAAGAAGGTTGATATGATTCATATTACTTTGTTGTGTTCTAAAGCATTGGCTAAATGCTGTATTCCTTGTGATCCAATTTCATTGCTTCCGAGGTCCAATGTGGTGAGTGTCTGTTTAAAATAGTGCGTGAATGGATGAATAAGAAGAATATTGATGTGATTCATATTACTGTATTTTGCTCTAGAGCAGCGGTTAAATGTTGTACTCCTTGCAGATCAATTTGATTCCCGTTGAGGGCTAATGTAATGAGTGTCTGCAACCAATAGTGAGTGCATAGATGAATGCGATGAGGATTGATGTGATTCAAATTACTTTATTTTGTTCTAAAGCAGCGGTTAAATGTTGTGCTCCTTGTGGACCAATATGATTGTTTCCGAGGTTCAATGTGGTGAGTGTCTGTTTAAAATAGTGCGTGAATAGATGAATAAGAAGAATATTGACGTGATTCATATTACTGTGTTTCGTTCTAAAGTAGCGGTTAAATGTTGTGCTCCTTGTGGACCAATTTGATTGTACTCGAGGTCCAATGTGGTGAGTGTCTATGTAAAGTAGTGAATGCATAGATGAATGAGAAGAATATTGATGTAATTCATATTACTTTGTTTTGTTGTAGAGCAGCGGCTAAATGTTGTGCTCCTTGTGCACCCAATTCATTGTAACCGAGGTTCAATATAGTGAGTGTCTATGTAAAATAGTGCGTGCATAGGCGAATAAGATGAATGTGTTTCATATTACTTTGTTTTGTTTTAAAGCAGTGGCTAAATGTTGTGCTCCTTCATCACCGATTTTATTGTCCCACAGATTCAATGTGGTGAGTGTCTGTGTAAAATAGTGAGTGCATAGATAAATAAATGCGGAAACCTCGGATTTAAATCCGAGAGTTCTGTGTACTTCAAAAAGCGAATAAGACAGATGAGCTATCCAAGAATGTGTCGAATAGAGCCCGTCGGGTCCAGATCTGAAAATTGTAAGTTGATCTAGTCTAGGTAAGTTCTGAGTTTGTAAATTATTATTGATTAGAAAAAATATTCACTATACACAATAATTCTTGCTTTGATTTTCTTTAGTTTTTGTTTATTTTCTTCAGAAAACGGTGAATTTATTTATGAATAAATTAGGATTTTGTATTTATTGCAACGGTACTCATTATGATCCTCTTTTACCTTTTCAAGATAACTCTCAACAACTTCTACCATGCTTTGATTTAATTAACATGTGTTTATAATATGGAATATAATTTGAAACATGTTTTAATTAAAAGGGGAAATATCTATTTATGCAGATAAATAAAGTCTTCGGAACTAACTCCTCACCACGTCTTATCTGGAAAAAAAGAAGGCATCCGCACAGTCTAGGGACAACTCCTTAGTGTGCTCAATGATGAATTTTTTTAGACAGATTGATCAAAATCAATTTATCGTGAACTTTACTTTTCGAGTACATAAAAATAATGTTGGCTCTATCAAGAACAAACGAATATCGCATAGACGCACTATTAAGGTATATGGCTTTTTCATGGTTTTTCGCAAGTGTGATATTGAATAAATATTAACCATAGCATATCTATCCATATTATTTTGAATCATTTTATAGCTCTTAACAAGTTCTATCTACTTTGAAAAAATTGGTATTGGTAATATGGAAAACAAACAAATATCACACTGACGCATTGTCAAGATATATAAGTTTTTCATAGTTTTTCGACACTATCATACGGAGGAAATCTTGTCCGTAACCTATTTACACCTATAACTTAGCGTCATTTTGCAGCCCATGAAATTCTCTATCTAATGGTATATGATAGTTGAAGTTTTATTTTAATTATGATAAATCTTTTCTTTAAAAAAAATAAAAAAATCATGCAATTTGCACAGAGTACAGCTAGTTTTCATAATAATCTCCGAATATAAATAGCTACCGAGTTCGGATTTTTCCCATTTCATAATTCTTTTTAGTTGCGACAAAACCATGCATCTAGAACAGTCCACAATCGCTAGTCACCTGAGACATATTTAGATACACTGGCCTTAGGATCCGGATTTTGTGCATTTCAGGAACCTGTTTAGGCAACTTTCACTTGAAAAGCTACGACTTCATTCAGAATCAATATCATATTCGGGATCAGCATTAAAAACTGAGTCGATTCATATATATTTTAAATAGTTCTGAGAAAAAACTTTTTTTTGAAAAAATCCTTGTACCCCTCCCCTTCAGGGATGGTCTGGTAAATGATGACAATTTTTTCGATAATTCAGTCATTACTTGACGGATCATTCTCATCTTCGAACTCAAACGAGATATTGATGAGACAATTGTGTGCACAAAATTTCAGCTCAATCGAATGTAATTGTGAAGAGTTATCGTGTAAACGGCCGGAAGGCCGGACGGACACACTGACCGATTTTAGTAGTGTACTCACTTTTTGAGTACACAAAAAGAAGACTATTAATATGATTCATATTACTTTGTTTTGTTCTAGAGCATTGACTAAATGTTGTACTCCTTGCGGACCAATTTTATTCTTTGTGAGGTTCAATGTCGTGAGTGTCTGTGTCAAACAGTGAGTGCATAGGTGAAGAAGTAGTTTGACATAATTCATATTACTTTGTTTCGTTCTAAAGCATTGGCTAAACGTTGTGCTCCTTGTAGACCAATTTCATTGTTTCCGAGGTTCAATATGGTGAGTGTCTGTGTAAAATAGTGAGTACACAGGTGAATAAGAAGAAGATTGATATGGTTCATATTACTTTGTTTTGCTCTAAAGCATTGGCTAAATGTTGTGCTCCTTGTGGACCAATTTTATTGCTCCCGAGGTCCAAGGTGGTGAGTGCCTGTGTGAAACAGTGAGTATACAGGTGAATAAGAAGATGGTTGATATGATTTATATTACTTTGTTTTGTTCTAAAGCATTGGCTAAATATTGTACTCCTTGTGGACCAATTTGATTCCCGTTGAAAGCCAATGTAATGAGTGTCTGTGTAAAATAGAGAGTGTATAGATGATAGGAACAAGATTGATGTGATTCATATAACTTTGCTTTGTTTTAAAGCATTGGCTAAATGTTGTGCACCTTCTGGACCAATTCCATTGTACCGGAGGTCTAATGTGGTAATTGTCTGTGTAAAACAGTGAGTGGATATATGAATAAGAAGAAGATTGATATGATTTATATTACTTTGTTTTGTTCTAGAGCATTGGCTAAATGTTGTGCTGCCTGTGGACCAATCTCATTGTTTTTGAGGTCCAATGTGGTGAGTGTCTGTGTAAAATAGTAAATGCATAAATGAACAAGAAGAAGATTGATGTGATTCATATTACTGTGTTTTGTTTCAAAGCATTGGATAAATGTTGTGCTTCGTTATCACTGATAATACTGGTTTTGATTTTCAATGTACTGAATGTCTGTGAAGAACAACATTGAAGTATATATTACTAAAATATTTTATGGTTAAGAATTTAGTTGGAGAGGAATTGTAAAGGTATATTTGTCAATGTAGCGTTAGTAAAGGAAACCTATCTATGACAACAAAGGCCCATACTCCATTATTGGTATTAGTGTAGTGGAAGTATCTGATCTAAGCTTTTGTTGAAATATGTTAACCAACAATAATAGAAATTGGGCAATATACGGTGTGGTTTTTACCACAGAATATTTTGGATTGCTTTTTGCGAAAGGAAAATATGGAAAGAAGTTTAGATGTGGATAGTTTTATAAACCACGTATAAGCATAACAGAACATTTTTGTCTTAGGAAAGAATCCGTCACAATAGTAATGGTAAAAGAAGATTTTTTCACGAATTAGGCTGGATTATTAAGAAACTTTGATAAGCTAGATCGCGTGTTTTTCATTATGTTTTTAGAAGACTTATAGACTTTGTAGATGATAATCGTTAAACGAGCTTAGAACTCTGACTATTTGAGGAGATGACTTACATAATATAACAAAATAAATGATCACTTTAGCCTTATTATCCAGATCATTTGCGCTTAGTATTTTATAATTCGACAGCCACTTGAAACAATATCAGATGAGTCTATTCAGGAACTGCACAATATCGAAAACATTTAATGATTAACATTTTGGATTGCAAATACTAACTCGTGTAAACCTTTAAATGGATTTATTGAAAATTTAACACTACCTAGCTTTTTGATTAATTAATAATGATCAATATTAATTGAAATATTCGAAAGAGTTTATTGTATGCCTAGTTTAGCAACCTTTTCCACTTTAATCTGGTTTTAGTTCGATTTTTATTGGAAATAATCGAAGTCATCATATTTATCATAATATAGTAACCTACGTATAAAAAGTCTTGGTGCAAAATTTTTGTTCGATTTTCGACCGCTTATAGGTTGCAAGAGAGAATTAAAAATAGTCAGTTAGAAAGAGAATTTCATGCTCTGTCTAAGTATATAATTAAAATATTATTTTGATTTGAATTTGATTCATTAAGAGCAAATATTTGATAGGAGCCAAAAACGACATTTGTACAAAACACTAGTTTCAAAGGTATCGATAAGTATGTTTGCTGATTTTTCGGTCATTTAAACGTAATCGAAACGAATCGGAAGTAGTCTGTTAGAATTAGTATTTGATGTTCTTGCTAAATATATCTTTAGAATTTCACTCTGATTCTCCTCTAATCAGCTGTAAGTAAGTACTTGATTAATGAAAAACTTTTAATTGCAACACGCAAAATTCGTTTTTTTTTTCATCCCATTTGTAATTTTATTAAAAGATATTATGGAATAATTTTTGCTTCCTTTAGCTGAAGAGAATTTGATATCCTTGAATATTATGGCTTGCAATACTCTAGAACTTAAAAGAATCAAAAGTTACAAGCATTTTTCGCTATTTCAGTATTTAAAGTACAAAAAATTCTTATGGTTTGCAATGATATGTTAGAAAAAAAATGAAATAAGCATTTTTTGTAGACCAAGTTTCATTCTGCAAGCTGGTTTGAAAAAGGCTTTCCTTCTAATTTGAACTGATGCACTTTCAATCAAAATGTAAAAATGGACTGCATAAAATATCTTGTACAAACGTCATTTTTCTTCCTCATCAGATATTTGCTCTTAATCAGTCAAGTTTAAGTCAAAATATACTTAGACAGGGCATGAAATTCTCTCGTGCAACCTATAAGCGGTCGAAAATCGAACAAGACATTTTATACGTAGGTTATATTATCATGGCGATGTTTCAGCTCCATTTTACAGGAAAAGTTCTTAAGAAAAAAAATTATTTTGGATATATATCGAATCAGGTTGAATTAACATAGTCAAGGAAAAAGACCGAAAAAAAAAATTTAACTTGTTGTGAACTATCAAAATGCCTAATTTTATAACCTTCAATTTTTACTTCAGCTTATAATAGTTGCTTACGTAGTAGAATATGAATAATATGATGAGTCATTTTTAAAAACTAATGTCAACAAAAAAGGATACATTCAAGTTATTTTAAATTATTTCAAGCATGATATTTTCGCTTTTCCACCATTAAAAAGAGTGACTTTAATACTTTCAAAAAGTGTCTTGATTCTGTTTTGTATTTCTTAAGATATTGTAGTTTTATAAGCTCATGAAATTTCTTATAATACTCGTATATATCCTCATGAGTTCGTTTCATCGATAGAAAACAATTAGGTATAAAATAGTCTTCAATAAAATTGATTTGTTGGAATTAGGAATGGAAAGTTTGAAGGAAGACAATGCATTGAAAGATGATTTTATCATAGAAATAAAGATTACCTGATATCGATAATATGTGTCTGTTATGGCATTCAGTCTTGTGCAGACGTTACGACACGACAGTAGAATTGTCAGTTGATCAAGATGGTCGAGAATTTTATAAACTAACTCAATCGGTAGTGTATGAAATGATAAAATCATTTTGTTCGACATTGATACTGCTTTCTTTGAATTGCGTATGTGCTGTCTAAAATAGTCTGTTTCTTTTTAAATATTTGCTTGTATACATTGAGTTATAACATTTATCTTGATAGTGCAATTTTTTTCTCCATGTGCAGAAATGCAAATATATTAGACAAATAGTGAAATTTGAAGGCCATAGAGAAGCAGCTACATATTGCGGTCTTTTTATATTTCATACAAAGTTATGAATTGCTTACATGTTATCTTTTCATTTCTCTCTAGCAACTATGCGAATGTAATTCACATATTTTTTTTGCTTAAACTTATCACAAATTTATTAAGAGAAAAATCAAATGAACGGATTTAAAGACAGTGAAAGGTAAAAAGGCAGATGTCATTAATAAAGATGCCAGTTAAAAAAAGTTAATATTATTGTTTTGATTCAGTCCTTGAATTTCTTGTCAAACATAATGTTTTCGTTTTTGAATAATATTAATATTTATAAAAGAGTTAATGCTTAAAAGAATAATGATCATATTAAGTAATATGACAAGGATATTATAGAACAGATATTAATGAAGAAAAGATCTGACAAATATTAGATACGTATGAATTTGTTCATTTTTTTGCTAGTATCATAAGTACACAAAAAAACCACATTTAATTTAGACTAATCAATATGTCAATGCATAACAATCAAAACTATGATACAGTCTTAAAACAAGATCTTTTCGTAGCGCTATTATACCAATATTGATCAAGTATTATTTTGAGAATAGTTTCATCTAGATAAAAGGGAAAAAATTTCTTCGATTTTATACAGAAAAATTCTACAGGACAATTTAAATAAAATTTAATAGCGGAGATTGGAGCTTCACATTATAATGCATAAATAGGTTCAAAGTAAGATAAAATAAATTGTATTGTAGAAAACTATAATTAATACTTAGTATACAACTTTTACAGATATAAAGAAACGATTTTCAAAATAATAAAGTATATTTTCTAACATTATAGGATTCACACTACAATGTGATATAAACATTTATTTTAAATTCTGAAATAAATACTTAGTGTTTCTGAAGTATCGCATTTCATAGAAGACTCGATATATAGATAATTAGATACATTTACGATGAAAATTAACAATAGAATATGTTGGAATTGTTTTTATACATTTTAGACACAATCTATCTTACTTATACATATTCATTGAAATTATTTGGTTTTTTCAAGTAATGCTTATCTATGTGAATCGATCAACCGTATTATTTCATACACATGGGGATGAAATAGATATGAATGAATATTTTTCTTCCTACTTTGTATTATCTTTCCATTTTCTTTTGATAATTCTTTGATATTTAAACGTATAGATGTATATTTATCAGTGT
This sequence comes from Macrotrachela quadricornifera, assembly GCA_022393335.1. Taxonomy (NCBI): domain Eukaryota; kingdom Metazoa; phylum Rotifera; class Eurotatoria; order Philodinida; family Philodinidae; genus Macrotrachela; species Macrotrachela quadricornifera. The sequence goes on along the minus strand of JAJEKB010024942.1, from coordinate 63,054 downwards.
TCGACTCGGATCGGGTCGGATCAGGTCACAAAAGCTCAAGACGTCACATAAGATATGAAACAACTTTAGAGAAGATAATTATTTCTTTATTTAGAATATCGACAGAATAACGGTTGATTTACTCAAAAGATTTTCAGTGACTGAAAAAAATTCGCTTTTATTGGCTAAAAATTATTCTTTACCTCGGGTCGGATCACGAAAAAAGTGACCCATGTCGGACACTAATTTTTATACATCCGAGATTTCATATTAGTTTTGAAGAAGTCATTTAATATTCAAGTTATTTTTCAAGAAAATAGTTTCCTTCTCTGCCATGAGGAGTCGTAGCTGGGTGAGTCACCATCGTTTCCGAGTCGAATCCAGTTAATTTAAGGTATATTTGCCAGTATTTTGCTTTCTGTTTTGTTACAAAGAATATCAGTAAAAGGTTTCTCATCTAAGTTGCATTAACTCTGCTCCTAGTCTTTACATAGAAAAACCAGAATAAGTTACACATACAATAATATATTATAGCTAGTCTAGATTAATCAATAAAACTAACTCTTCTATTTTACACAGTGTTACAGCATACTAAAAGAATTCATGGTTTTTGCAAGCAAAAGTCTAACCTGTTTACAAACAAAAATAATTGATTATTATGTAAAATAGATTTTTTTTATAACAGACGATATTCCCAATAAGAACAGCTGTGACAGTGATGTCGATTGTTTTATATTTTTCTCAGCCATTTTTTATCGTAAAATTTTTTTTCACTTTAGGATAGGAACATCTGACGAATCGAATGATGCCAAAGTCAACTAATTATCTTGAAAGTTAATTGAATAATTAGCGGGATATTTCAAAGGAATGAATTTGTTCGTGTTCAGAAGAACCATGTTTTTAATAAGAAGAACAAGCTAAAGAATGTTCTTAATACGAACAATCTATGTAAAATATATAGAAAACCAAAGTTTTTCACTAGATGGGATTTTTTTTTAATGTCTGAACTTGAAAACTTCTGCAACCGAAAATGTTCCTTGTCGATCGAAGAGTTAAAAAATAAAGGGTCAGTTTTTTTCAATTTGAAATAATTCAGTTATGATAGGTATAAAAGTGAAATGTCTGTTCTTATTAGGAACACTGTTCCTAATTCGAAGAGCTGACAATAAAATGTTCCTAATAAGAACAATATATAAAATATACAGAAAATAAAAAATACTAACAAAATGAAGATTTTTTATATCTAAACTAAAAAAGATTTCTGTTTTTCACTTAATAATGAAATGTTCCTTGACTCAATGTATATTAAATTCCAACAGTCGAAGGCAAACAGATTTACCATTTGATTTATATTGCTAAAAATATTTAGCAAGGAGCTCTAAAACTTCGACCTTAGGTACACTCATATTTGTATATGTGAGGTCCATAAAATGGATTCGATTTCACAGGTGATAGTGAACAATCTTGAGGGTGAGAGTGAGAGTGTAACGGTGAGAATGATGGAGCATGTAGATCAATTTGAGGCTGACATTGAGAGTGAGAATGATCATGATTTTCTTCTTTTCGTCCTCGCCTTCACATACACTCATTCAATTTCGCCTTCATCCTCACTGTCACAGCCGCGCTCCCACATACTCTCACCCTCATCCTACGCAAAATAAGAACCCACAAGTTTTATCAAAAAATAAGCGAAACAAAAATTTATTTTAATTTCCTCTAGTTCAAATTAAAATTTTAATCGGAACTAGAACAATTTTAAATTGAACTGCATTTTAATTTATCCTGTGACATATACATATATATACATATACTTGTGATCTGTTCCTTGTCTTTGGTCTTTTTGTTTTTTCATTTTCATCATCGTTACTATTCGTGGTGTTTATTGATTTTCATCAATAAAATATTTAGTAAAAATCATCATCTTCTATTACATTATATTATATCATTACTGTACGGTAGGCATTTTTATGGTAAGTATTTCTCGAGATTAGCAGCCTTAGATCCTAGTTATTACATTTCAGCCAACGTCAATAACGGAGGTTGAAGCCATACCGTTACATTCCTAAAATGAGAACCTCACATTGGTATTGATGATATTTCTGGAGAGTTATTTTTAATGAATAAAAGAAGAAGCTTTATCGACAAGTGATCTTTCGAGAAAAAACTCGTAGTGCATCGAAGAGTGCTTTACGAAAAAGCTTCCCGCCACTTAACGTATAGACATAAAATGGCATTCCATTAGTCACATAAGTTAATAGTATGAATAAGTTAAGAAGAAAATTACTAATAGCATTCATAACTGGAGATTTGATGTTTTCTTGAATAATAATCGTGTAAATACTGTGACTGGCTTGAGGAAGTGAAAATAGAATAACGAGAATCGTTTGCACACAAAGCATAACAAGAAATTGATGTTCTATTTTCTTCAATCGTTGTGATCTTTCATTGGCATCATCTTTTTGCGTTGTTGCTATTGCAACAACTGGTCGAACTCGACGTAAAGGAGATCGACGAACACCAAAAATGGTCATTAGTCCAAAGATAATTATTAATGATGAAGGAATGAGAACGGTAACGAAAGCAAATTCCAGATTGTATATAAAACGACATAAACTTGTTTTACCATAACATTTCAATGGAGTATTTTTAAGATTAGCTTTAAAACAATAAAAAAATTGTGCGTACGATAAACTTGAGAGAATGATTATTAAAATAATACCTCGTCGAGCATTTTTCAATGTACTTAGTTGTCGACGATGAACATCAATTGATGATGAAAGCCATCGATCAATCGTAGCTAATGCTATTAACCAGAAAGCAATCGTTCTCGAGGTAAATAAAACGAAATAACGGATTTTGCAGATCCAATCATTCGTTTCGGTTAGATCAGCAGACCAACCAGATAAAAAACGAACAGCAACACCAGTAATCAATGTAATAAGACTAGCAATGGATGATGCAAGAAATAATATAGCACAAGGATTCGAACGAAGTTTTCGATGTGAAAGAGCCAAGCAATTAAGAAAATTGCCAAGTGTACCAAAGAAAAATATACCGATTGATAGATAACGATTGAGGTACGTAGAAATACCAGTTAAACTTGCAATTACAGCTGCGTCTGATGAATTCAAAGACATTCTAATCAAATTATATCAAAGTTTGTTAAGGTTAATATAAGGATATAAATGTGCAGAATATATGAAATTGTTCTAAAGAAATAAAAAATAATTCAATCAAGACTGGAATTCTAGCGTAGAAAAAAAGATTGACATTGGATAAAAACGACTCGTTTAGTTTTAAACGAATTAAATATTTCTCCAATGTTCTCAAAATAAAACATACAAATGAGAATATGTTTCAAATGAATAAAGTCAATTCTATTTTCTATTCGATCAGATTCTCTTGCTTTCTCTTGCTTGTCTAATTCTATCAGTAGATGAAAATTCAAGCATGAACGACTATCAAATTAAAGACAAAATTAAAAAGTTAAATTTAAGAACCTATTTGTAGTTGTCGTCTTCGGAATTCGACAAACTGATCTTTATAATATATTTTACTAGGAATGCAACGGTGACGACAATTCACCGGTATATCGAGCGAGTTAAATAGAATTAAAGCAGTAAATAGCAGGCGAGATTGTTTTTATTTAATATCTTAATAAATATACGGACATTAACATATTACGCATCTAACAATCAAACATTACAAAGAAACTCATCCATTAGTTCACTTAAGATGAACAAATATTAATATATAATATATAATAATAGTTACATCCCATAGGTTTATCACCCGTTGAGGCCAGTCGCGGTTATTATCACTAGTTTTCACATTTAGTCGGGTTCTATCGTCTTTTCTTTTTACAAACGGCGGTATTTCTACTCTCTTCTATTCAACATACTAACTAAAGATATGGTCATCACGAATGACTCATTTGAGACAACGTTAGCCATTAGTAACTTGTCCAAGGTCATTCCATGGATGATGCTACTGAAACTTGAACACAGTACCGTTGTTGGTGCGTGTCAAGCAACGTAACTACTCAATCACAGCGACTAAATATTAATATGAATCAAAGAAAAAAAGAAAGGAAATTTATTAATTCTAATGAAGGAAAATGTCTATTTGAATATCCTTTTGAAGTTTATTTATCAAGCTCTAATTAGAATAAATGCATGCTGAAAACAAAAGAAAAAGAAGGAGTGTGCATAGTAAAAGGAAGTTTGTGCACAGATAATTTTATCTTTTAGACTATCATTTTAATATGATTGGACAGTAAAAAAATATTTCGACATTGTTATGAATAGATTTTCAAGTCTTCACACTGGAATTAACATTAAAACGTATTTAACAGAAAAGAATTGGAATGTAATAATTGATTTAATTGCATCAGTGAATACTAACTAATTGAATTTATACACAGTGATAGAAAATTTCACAGACTTTAAGAATATGTAATTGGTTTTTAAAAAAGCTGACTTTCATAGTGAGAATATATTTGAAGTATGGATGGAGACTATCTTTTTTCCGGAAGGTAGATGTCTAGAGAGAGAGAACGATGGAAAAAAAGTAGAGAGAGATGAAGAAGGTTATGTATTCAGAAATATAAGCCGACGCCTCAATCAGTGACGACGGCAGCTGAAATTTTTTCCAGTTTTTAGAAGATTTTGGATAAGAAAAAGGCTGAAAACTGAGTCTGAATAGAGAATATTCTTGAAAATCTGACATTCACCTTAATGAAGAAAAAAAAAGAATTCGTAAGAGAAAAATAAATACTCTACACAAGACTTTTTGAATTATCTTTTCAATCGATTTCTTTAAAAAGCACAATTAAAAGAGGGTCGTTCGATTGAATCTTGCACGAACATGGATTTTAAGTGGTGTGATCATGTTCCATTTAATGGATTGTAACGTATTTGTTAATTCTTAGATATATATAATATGTTTTTATACGATTTAATGTAATTTATTTAGAGAATACCAAAATTAGTGCTGTCATTATTTTTTTACTTTAACAGAAAGCTCGAACAGATTTTTCCTTCTTAATATAATCACCTAATACTGGAATAATAAAATTTTACCAAGTATTATTTTTGTTTACAATTTCATTAAAACATGAGGTTGATTAAATGTGCTATGAGATTGAGCATAAAAAGTTCGACAATTTACATAAGTTCGTTTATATAATGTTTTACTTTTTGTGTACAAAATAAATAAAATTTTGAGTCATTCCTCCTCCTATATTCGTACTGATCGGACACATTTTCTTTTTTTCTATTCTTCTCTCACTCAGTGCACATACGTGTCACGTTTGTGTACGCGTGACCCTTATTTATTTATTTTTTTTTTTTATTAATTATTAATTAATTTGAATAATTCTGATTAAATGTTCGACCAACTTACAAATATTTCTACTCAAAGCAAGGTACTTAATGATATGAATGCAACGACAAGTGAATTCCAAGATCCAAAGGAAGATATAGTTAGTTTAAGAAATATGAAAAATCGTGTAGAACAACTTCGAAGAAAAAGTTCACGAACTCGATCAGATGACGATGATGAAAATGATACGATTAACAGCAATCAAATAATCCATCCTTCACCTAAATACCAACGAACAATTGAAACTCGAAAAGGAAAAACTTTCTTTAATAGAAATCTTCAACAACAGTATCAAGCACAAGAATCTATAGTTGATGGACAGCAGTCTGAACAAATTCAGATTTCTGAACAAGCTATAGCACATTGTGTTGATACTCGTCTTCCTATGATCAAGGTGCATTGTAATCCTTCTCTTCGATCGAAAGAATCTGGTATTAAATTTATAAAAGAATTTATGAAACATATTGAATCAAATTTTCGAAAAGAATATCCTCGTCATAAAGACTTAATTGGCTTTGATCAATGGTGGTTAAAGGACGATGGAAATATTTTTTGTGGTGTTACAGATGATATTGATTTTTACATGTATTTGTGTGACAATAATCATTATCCACCTGTTATTGGTAATGTACAAATAAAACTTGAACCACCAAAACAACTACCTTCACAAAACTCTGTTATAATTAAATTTGTTCCTTTAACAATTTCAAAAGATGATATATTTAATGATATGAAAATTCGATTCTCTTCATTATTTATGGTGAATGAAATGATGGGAACAACTCGCTCAAATGCTCGTCATATTCGTGCAATTTTCAAACAGCAAGAAGAATATGAGAAGATTTTATATGAAGGTAAAATTGGAATTCAAGGTCTAATATTCGAAGTCGATGAATACTTACCTCCACCTAAGATTCTCATCTGCATGAATTGTAATTCACCCGGTCATACTAAAAAAGATTGCCAAGTTTCTTGTGCTATATGCCGGCGTTGTGGTAAAGATAAAGCAAATGGTGAAGATCATTCTGCTTGTCATATTCAATGTCATCACTGTAGTGGTAACCATATATCAACAGATTACAAGTGTCCAACAATAGTTAATTTTCGAAAAGGACTCTTGGATAAATTAAAGCAGAATACAGATAAACTACCAGCACATATACGAATGTTTATCCCAATTGACTGTCGAAAACAAAATGAACGTGATCGAATTTTAACTTCTCAACGTGGATATTCTGCTCCTCCTCCTGTTACTACAACAACCAATTCTTTTCATTCTTCCACAAAAAATTACTGGGATAGTCGACAAGAAGAAAATACATCTTTAGCAAAAGAATATTTGAATTCAGCAATTAAATCACTGGAGAAGGAACTGAATAAGGTGAAGAAAGATTTTGACGAAGAAAAAAATCAAATTAATAATATATATCAACAGCAAATTGAAAAAGTTCAAAAAGGATGGCTCATTCTACAACAGCAAGTTCGTGCACAAAATGACTGTTTAGTCTCTATGCAACAAGTCATTGCAACGAATATGGAATGCACTGTCAATTTATCAACAACGAATAAAGTACTATGTGACTATGTGAAATGTATATGTGGAGATGAACAAAAAAAAACATGTAGAAAATATGAAGGAAGCAAATGAAATAGCAATGGCTCAACTAATACAATTGAAAGACTCTTTTCAACGAGAAATGGTGAAATATTCAACTATCATGCATAAACAAATGGAATTATATCACTCAGCTATGAAAACCATATTTTCTTCAGGGAATGGATAGTCCTGATTTCAAGTATGTTCCGACTTATGTTTTTCCTTCTGTAGTGGACAAGTTTGATGGAAGTTTTGAAGAAAAAACAATGGTTTTAAACATCTTAAATGAGTGGAACACAAAAACTTCCATTTCCAACCTGTGTGAATCGTGGAAAAAGATTAGACCAAAAAATGAAGTAGAAAATCTTCTTATTGTTTTATATAATTGTGAATGTTTGAGTACGCATTTGTCAGATCTTGATATTTTACTCTCTTCATACCTTCCTCATGTTATAATCTTAACCGGAGTGGGATCTTTGATTCGTAAAATGCCTTCCGTGCCGAATTATTATTGGCATACACAAATAGGAACGAATTCTTTTGGAGGAGTAGCAATATTAATACATTCTTCACTGAAGTCGAAAGTCATACATAAGGTCGAGAACCTTCTCCTAATTGAAATCGAAGTAGCACTTTCTCCCATTCTTATTGGTGCAGTGTACGTTCCTCCTAAGTCCAAGCGCCTCCCTTTCACGAATTCGAAAAGTTTTTGAATAAGAAATTTTTTATCTTTGGTGATTATAATGCAAAACATAGTGATTGGAAGTGTTCCACTAACAACACTAGTGGTCTTGCACTGAAAGATTGGATGGAATTAAATGGATGTGAAGGAATTTTTCCTGCCATCCCCACATCAAAAAAATCTGAGTCCATCATTGATTTTGCGGTGACAAACGATAGTTCTGGATGGAAATGTGAGGTGCTAGATGAAGGAAACGCTGACCATTTTCCTGTTTTATACTCATCCTCTATAACTATATCTGATAAGGGTGTTTTTCGAAAAACGAATTGGAAAATTTTTACTTTTATTCTTTCTTGTTTATATATGCATTGGAATTCATATGTATACAATTTTGACGAGCAAACCTTTTTCACTCTTTTTTCTCTCTTCCTCGCTTCTTTGTGGGACAGAACAAGCGAATATATTCCACTTAAAAAATACAAACCACCCTGGCCACCTTTTCTTATTTCTCTTGCTCGATCTGTGAATAGAAAAAGAAAAAAATATAGAAAGACTAGTTTTCTGTTTCATCTTAAAGAATTTTTAGCTATTAGAAAGGTATTCTGCGCTGAAAGAGCAAAATATGAACAAACAAGACGTGAGAAGCATCTCGAGTCTCTTTCAAAAAATCAAAATATATGGCATTTTGTCCGTCCTTTTTTCCATTCATATTCTCCATCCTTTCGAGGACTAGTAGTTAATGGAAATATTGAAAGTGATTCAGTAAAAATAACAGATCAATTAGGTGATTTTTTTGAGAGTTACTTTACCACTCCAGTGCACGATCCATCAAATGATATACATATGAAATACATCCATATATATAAGCAGATTTCTTATTTGCCTAATATTCCTCTCGGCTCAATTTCAATAACTCAAATATATAAAAACTGGAAAAAATTTTCACCAAAGAAATCTTTAGACGCCCTTGGAACATCAGCTTTTCTGTTAAAAAATCTTCCAATAGAATATATGAATATCATTGCTATTCTCTTCAATAAATGTGCTAGTAAAGGAAATGTTTTTGAAGCTAGCAAACATGCAAAAGTAATTTGTCTTTCTAAAGATGGGATATATCCTAAAAAAAATAGATTAAGACCAATTTCTTTACTTCCAAATCTTGGAAAATGGTTTGAAAGGTGTATCCATGATCAAATATCAAGTTGGTGCATAGAAAAAAATATTTTCGTTGATGAACAGTCAGGTTTTACAACAAACAGAAGACTGCAAACAAGAATATTATCTCTTATAGAAGACCTAAGACTCACTGTTGCAGCAAATAATAGACCGGCTTTAGTTATTTTTATTGATTTTCTTTCAGGGTTTGATAGAATGTGGTATCCAGCATTAATAGCCACTCTGCTTGAATTAGAAATGCCACTTCCCTTGTCCGTTGGATCTATCAATGGTTACAAGGGCGAACTATGGCTGTTTATCATGGTGAATCGAACTCTCGAACCATCAATATCTTTGTTGGAGCACCACAAGGATCTGTATTAGCTGCAACTCTTTTTCGCTTACACGTTCATTTTTTACCTAAGTATTTTCTTCAATTTTGTTGTCATTTATTCGCGGACGATCTGGCTCTCATTTTAAAAGGTTGTTTGGAGAATAAGTTTTCCCATAACATTATTTGGCTAGAAGAACAAGCGAAAATTGCTATGAAAGCGTTAACTAAGTTTTCAAAAGATACGATACAGCCTGTTAATGTTGACAAAACAAAGGCGATGCTAGTTCATAGTATAGTTTCTCCTAGCTATCCGAAGATTTTTTATGAAAGCCAAGAAATTGACTTTGTCAATTATTTCAAATATCTAGGAGTCATTTTGTGTATAAAACTTGGCTGGGGAATATTTATAAAATCAAGACTTTCTAAGATAAGAAATGTTTATGCTGCGCTGAAAAGGATATATAAAAAAATACCGCTACAAGAATGGAAAATTCGAAGACAACTTTTTTGTGCGTTCGCACTTCCTCACTTTATCTGGTTATTCGCAACGTGGTTTTATTTTAATGAAAAACAAAGGAGAGATATAGAGCATGTTTATTGTACAGGTCTAAGAATTGTATACGGCCTTTGGGGGTGGGACGATTTTACGACTTTGAGTCTCACTAAGGAGAGAGCGCTCCTTGACTATTTATACGACTACTGGATGAGATTTAAAGAACACCTTAATGTATCCCCTGAAGCGTCTGCATACAGAGAAACTTGGGAGGCGTATCTTATTGCGACATCACCAGAGAGAATTCGTTCTTACTATAAATCCATGGGATTTCGAAAGAATAGTGTATTTCCCAATCGTTTGGCACGGCAAGCTCATCATACGAATCTAGATCTTTTCTCTTTCTTATGCGATCATGGACCTCAGAAAGATATATTTCGTTCTTCTTCTCTTTTTATTAAAGACTTTATACACAAATATCTATATCCACCGTAAAATATGTAATATATGTGATACCTGATTTCTTTTTCCTTGTCTTTTTCACTCTATTGATGTTTTTCCTTCTTTCTTTCATCTTTTCTCATTATTATTTCCTTCACTAATTGATGCTTTCAGGAGGAGTGACTCCATTATTTGTATATCGAACTCTATACTTTGACTCTTGTGTATCTATACAGATTGTTCTTCTTGTTAACCCCTTGTGGGAACAATAAACTTATTCAATGTTAAAAAAAAAAAAAAAAATATAATTTTGAGTGGCCAATTTCAATTCTGCGAAAACGATATTTATTTTTGATAGAAGCTGAAAATCGTTTTTTTTTTCATTTTAACTTTTTATCACTTGAGATTTTTTATTAAAAAAAATCGAAGTACATCACGAGATGTAGCGTGTAAAACTTTACTATATGCAAAATAAAACTTATTTTAATGATGTACCTCTTGTTTTGAAAAAAAAGAAAAAATCTATGCAACTAATTTTCGCTGTTCTGAAATAAAAATATTTTTCTCGATACAGACAAATTTTCTGTATCTTGTTTCACATATTAAACATTTTTTTAAAAATATTCTAAAGCTTTTCATGCTGGATCTCATGATATATTTTATTTTTCTAATACAATCTATTAAGTAATTCAAAATCGAAATGTAAACGATGTAACGCATGGCGATTTTATCAACGTCATGCTTTAATCAAGTTGTAAACAAAAATAGTACTTATATCAGAACATTAGTTGAAAACCAATCAAATAGTATCTAAAAATAGAACATCATTTTTCCTATGACTACATTAAAAAAGAAACTCTATTCAAACTTTTTATTAAGGAAAGAAAATAATGATGCCATTAATTTTGGTATGCCAGAAATAATATTCTCTTTCTCGTAGAGAAAAATCTTATAAACATAAATTGTTTGATTGCTTGTATATATCCGCACTTTACTGATTGCTCCAAAATTATGTAGAGGTAAAAAAAGGATTTTTTTTCAGGAAGGGTTGACTGAAGGGTAATCGAGGTCAAGGAATTCAAATCTGATGTTAGTTTCGATCTCTTACTCTTCGTACCAAACATGCCTGTGAACTTGGACTCTTAAACGACACTCAGGGGATTTTTTAAGAGCTCATATACGATGATCAGGAGGAGCCAGGTGACTCGAAAGTAAAGCGAAGCATTTCCCTCAAAAACGATATATATATATGAAAACCATTATATGCGCTCGTGGAGATTAATACATCACAAGTAAAAACAAATCTCGACAATCTTTATCCTAAACTAATCCCTAGTCCATTATTCGAAAAGCGATTTACTGTTTCCATGAAGCAACTCTTCGGGCATTTGTTCGAACGAGTGCAAGATGGAAAAAAAATTCGATAGGTAATCCAAGTTACAAGAACGTTGCTCCCAATTGTACCTACCTTCACAATAAATACTTATAAGGTGCAAGGACTCGCAATGAACAAAATCGTAGTTGATCTTCAAGTTCCAGTTGGAACATTGCAGGTCGCATCAACTTATGTACCACTTAGTAGAATGAAGAGAGCGCAAGATATAGTCTCTATTCAGTCTTTAGACATGAAGGTTTTACAAGTTCGATCTATTTCTGCTCAAGATGCTGAATTGAAATGTTTAGATGAACTTGACAGAAAGACAACGAGAATGTGATTGTTTTGATTTTTGAAATTGTAGTAATAAATAGTCTGTTGATAATTCAAAAATACCATGTCTACGAGAAAGAGTTGAGTGAGTCCCCGGACGAACGTTACTTGTTAATAATTAGTTAATAACTAATTAAAATTAACCCTAGACTCGAACTTCCCAACTCCGATTACCTTTTGCTCAAGGTTTATGAAAAATATTGCTCTTTTTTTCTTTATTCTTCCATCAATCAGTGACGTGTAAATACACAAGCAATCAAATAATTTATGTTTGTTAGACTCTTCTTAATGAGATAGAAAATAATATAATATCTTCTTATGAGAGATAAATCAAAGGAATCGATTGTAATGGATGTATTTGTTAAATTAAAACAATTTTGTCAGTTCCTTATTCTAATGATTGTTTTATATTAATAGTCAACTCATTGACATACGCGATTGTGAGACGATAACCAGTCCTTCACAAAAATATAAAAAGGAAAAGAGAAAGAAATGATACGATAAGAAAGAAAAAACTAAACACAAGTCACATGATTATAAGGTATGTAGAGGAAAAATTTAATTACATACCTTTATTTATAATATACCGTCGATATAATCGTAAGCCTAACGAAGGATATCAAACGATTACAAAGACACAAAATATTAGTAAATATGACTGATGTCGAAAATTTACCGACTATAACTACAACATCATTCAATGTTCCTCTTGAAAATGTTACAAAAACACTTTCAAGACCTGCTACAAATGATCGTCGAGAGAATGATCATGTAAGATCGAATATAATGAAATTTAATTAAACTTTTATAATTTTTCTTTCTGTACTTTATAGCTATTTTCATCTGCTGGCGTTAAATCACATGGGACAATAACGTGTAATACCATTTAAAAAATAAATTAAGATGAAGAAAAAAAATTTTCTTTTTTTTTATTTTAAGTTACGAATAATAAATCAAATCAAGCACAATTTATACGTATACCTCCTGATGCTTCTGTTAAACATGTTAAAGAAATACTCATTCGACAATGGTTTAATGAAGTAAGATTTTACTAATTTCGAATACATTAAATTCATTTATATTTAGCGTCCATCACTTGTCATATCAATAACAGGCGGTGCTAAACATTATAATGTCAAATCAAAATTATTGGGAATATTTCGACATGGACTTTTAAAAGTGGCACAAACAACAGGTATTCATATACTTAACTGATATTTATTTAATCAAATAGATATGACAGGTTCAGAGAGGATATTATGCTTATTACAGGTAATTTAATGGAAAAAAACATATATCATGATTATCGTTTTTTGCGCAGTAGAATGATATTAGATGGAATCGGTTTGAAATCCATATTGGTATTAGACTGACTGATTGTTAACATAGTTTTATCTTTGAATAGTGTTTTTGATGCAGTTAACTTTCAGCGTAACTCAGACATTGACTATAGATGAAATTTCAATATTCACTAATCTATTTCATTGGTTATAGAATATATTGAGTTTAGGATTTTGCGAAAGTTTCAAAAGTAGTGGCAATGACATTTTAGTATCACATATTATGTTTGATAAATGTTTCCTTTTTACATAGAATGATAGAGAAAAAAAAGGCTCTTTTTTTCTATGCTATTTTATCACTATTGAATTAATATCGTAATGATAAAATTTGGATAAGAACTGGTTTTGTTAAATGCTAGCTCGTTACAGTAGACCATAATGGATATGTTAATTTTGTATTTCGCTTTATTATTATTTGATGCGTTATATAAAAAAAAAATACCAGGCACAAGACGCAACATGAAAAGAGAAGACAATTTCCACTAAATCACTTATTTTGTAAGTACACGTTTTTGTCTTCAAAATGCACAAAATTTTTCGTAATCAAATTTTGATAAAAGATATATACATATCATTCTATCGTATCTTCTTATTACTAGAACCAGCTAGCATTCACCAAAAACAGTTCTTATCCAAATTTTACTAGGTTAAGCAAAACGTTCGCGGTCGTTCTGTTAATCATCTTCGCTAAGAAAGGGACCGCGAACTTTTTGCTCAATCTAATATATACTATTCGAGAGAGCGAAGAAAGCTTTATGAATTCATATATAATTCATTTTATTTCGAGTTGATCCCATATTATCGAAAATGATCTGCAGTGGATCGGGGATATGAAAAATAGAATTTTTCGACTAGTTTGAGATGGAGTTTTTACTCGAATAATTCGGCATTTTTATCAAAACGAGTGTTAGATTTAGGATCAGCATCTAAAACTCGATTGATATATATTATTTTGAAAAATTAATCTGGAGTCCCTCTCATGGATGGGTGAAAAAGACTGAAAAAATGTATTTCATTTGAAACATCGCTCTGAGTATAAGAAAAGCTTGTGTTGCCAGCAAAATTTTAAAAAACTAAAAATGATAATTAATTATGAAACAAAAGGGCAAAACCAGCCAGCGTTCACCCATCTAGGAGGAAGGTTTAAAATCAGTACATTCCTAAAAACTTTTCTGTAACCCATTATTATGACATCGAGGGAGTATTAAAACTGTCATATGATGTAAGTCACTCAGCTGAAAACTAATATCAAGTCCATTACTTTTATTAGACGTTTTAAAACACGAAAAATTGTCTAATTTTACTAATTTTTCGCCTTGGAACTTTGCGTTTTTGCCAAAAACGTAGCAGTAGTTTTCCACGAAATCTCAATGGGAAGATAAAAACGCATTAATCGATTTGTAGAAAAAAATATTTATGATTATTCCCAATTAGAAATAATCAAAATCTGTTCATTTTATGCTCGTATTGGAGGTGTAAAACCTTCCTCGTGGAAAGGGTCTAAAAACGATGAAATTCCGTAACGACTGAAATTCCGTAACGGAGGGTATTTTTAACTTTTTCATGCGAATCAGTTGTGTCTGTCAAAAACAACTATATATTTTGAAAGCTTGATCGAAGCTGAACAAAATTCATTCACAACATTTTCCTAAAGATCGCTTTCTTTTTCTATAAAATCCTAATCTATCAGACCTCTGTCAAAATGATTTCCATTTTTGAAATTCCGTAACGGACGATATTTTGTTGAATAATGCAGATATCTTAAAAGAGAATGCTGTGAAATTTTTACTGGTATGAGACCTCAATGGTCTTCACTTATGGTGAAAATTTCAAAGAGTTTACTTTTGCCGTAACGGAGATATACACGTTGCAATACGGTAAAATGAAATTCCGTAACGCTGGTTTTGCCCAAAAGTAGTTTTTTGGCCATTCGTGACGGAGACCCCAGGTTAATTTTTCGAGAAAAATAAAAGTTTTCAGAAATTTTTCAAAATAATATATATCAATCTAGTTTTGGATGCTCATCCTATATCTGACACTCGTTTTGATAAAAATGCCGAATTATTCGAGTAAAAACTCCCTCTCAAACAAGTCGAAAATTCTATTTTTTACATCCTCGATTCATTACAGATCATTTTCGATAATATGGGATCAACTCGAAATAAAATGAATTATATATGAATTCGTAGAGCTTTCTTCGCTCTATCGAGTGGTATATACAAGGGGGAAACAGCTGATTAGGAGTCTGATAATCACCCTAATCACTGCTAATCAATGGTAATCACTGGTTCTCAATCCTGAAAGCTCGTCTGTTTGTCTGGGGTCAAAAAAACATAAAGGTTAAAAAAACATCCAAGGGGGAAACAGTTGATTAGGAGTCTGATAATCACTGGTAATCACTCCTAATCGTATCTAATCAAATAATCAGCTATTTCCCCCTTGGAATATCTTCTGATGATTAAAATTTCTTTGATATCTATTTGCCATTTGAGGTGCTTGGATTATTACTGGTGGTATGAATAGTGGAGTGATGAAACTTGTTGGTGACATAGCTCAAATTAATTTGAATCGTTCACATCCGATTCATCTCATTGTAAGATTTTTTTTATATTTGTATATATACATGTGTTAAGATAAATTTCTGCTAGGGTATTGCTACTTGGGGATGTGTAGCCGGTGTTGAACATCTTGATCTTCATGGAACAAATATACATTATACAGCATCGCGTAAAGAACGAAAAGGTGAAGCACCTCTTGAACCTAATCATACGAAATTTATTTTTGTTGATGATGGATCTAAACATGAATATGGGAAAGAAATAGAGTTCCGCGCTAGTCTTGAACAAGCTATCTCGGGAGATTTTTTTGGACCACGAACTTCAAATACCGATGATAAATTATGTTCATCTTTATTATCTACACAAGGCTCTCAACGCGACTCAGGTTAATATTAAATATGATCTTGTTTTCATCAAAATGTAAAATGATTACTTTTATTTTCTTATAGAACCAATTCCTGTTGTTCTTATTGTTATTGAAGGTGGATTAAATACTGTTCAAACAGGTAGAATATCTCATCTATTTAAAATGAAATAAAAACTAATGTTTTTATTGCTATAGTTTATGCAGCTGTTGTTCAAAATAATATCCCAGCTGTTTTCATTGATGGATCAGGTCGGTGTTGTAATTTATTTGTTAAAGCCTACCGACTTTATGAAAAATATCGTTCACAACTTATTCAATCTAAAGAATCATCACAGTAAGTATAAAGACAAATTTTCCTGATGTATTTAACATATAATCAACTATTAAAATATTGCGCATATATAGGTTTAATGATTCTCTTTAGAATTTTAAGCATCGACTCGAATTATGTGACTTGTCTGGAATAAACGACTCGTTTTTAAAAACTTACGAGGGAACCGCCCGAGATGATTCGCGGCTTTAAAGCTCATACTTTGGGCATAAGTAGGCGATCCCAACACTAGAATAACCTTAAGAGGATTTGGGCCCATGCACCTGTGGGGTTGAGTTATAACCGTTTTACTCGTTTTTTGCCCTAGGGCACTGGTTCATCTGCAAAATTAAATCAACGATTTTCGACCTGAAATTTTGTCCATGTAGAGGCCTAATGGTCATTAGAATACCCTAAAAGTTTCAAACAATACGAATGTATCCTTCTTAATATATTGACTTCACAAGAAATTCCGGGTCTGCTAATTCTTGTCGAGAAATAGTCTGTTTTTGAAAATTCAATATCGTAAGAAGGATACATTCGTTTCGTCTGAAACTTTTAGGATATTCTAATGGCCATTAGGCCTCTACATGGACAAAATTTTAGGTCGAAAATCGTTGATTTGATTTTGCAGGTGAACCAGTGCTCTAGGGCAAAAAACGAGTAAAACGGTTATAACTCAGCCTCACAGGTGCATGGGCCCAAATCCTCGTAGGGTTATTCTAGTGTTGGGGTCCCCTACTTATGCCCAAAGTATGAGCTTTAAAGCCGCGAATCATCTCGGGCGGTTCCCTCGTTAGTAGAGATGGAATTGGTTTAACCCAATTTCGAAATAATACACGAACCATTCCTTTATGTCAAATTCAATATTTCAATACATGAGCATTCCTTTCTACTGAAATATTTCGACTATATTCTAGAGTTCATTAGTCTATCTATAGGGGAAAATTGTCGATCGAAAATCTTCCACCTGATAATAGATTATGAATGAGATTGATCATTAGTAAGACATTATCTCATAATTCATAGCCATTATGGCTAACGAGGGAACATCCCCCGATGTCCTCCTCTGATTTCAATGAATTTTTGTCCACAGATACTCCGTAGTGCCCTAGTCTAGAAGGGTTTGGATGCATATTGAATTATGACGAAATTACCAAATTTTCAATGCCTATTTCAAAAAGATCTTTATGAGGAACTCCAGATACGAAAAAATCGTAGTTTTGAATTTTGGTCTGAAACTCCACACATACGAAGATCTCATCTCGACTAGATTATTTAGAAAAAATTAGAAGTTTTGAACAAAATCTCATCGAGATATAGAACTTTGAAATTTTATGTCCTTTTCTATAGATAGTGTATATAACATGCATTTTTTGAAAACTTCTAAATTTTTCTACACAAGCTAGTCTAGTTGAGATCTTTTGTATGTGTGAAGTTTCGGACCAAAATTCAAAGCTACGATTTTTTCGTACCTGGGATCCTCCACAGGGATCTTTTCGAAATAGACATATTGAATATCTGGTCATTTCGTCCTAACTCAATATGCACCCAAACTCTTTTAGGGTTTTGACTAAGGCACTATGGAGTATCTGTGGACAAAAATTTATTGAAATCGGAGAGGGACACTTGAGAATGTTCCCTCGTAAGTTGTTAAATTTTTCAATATATAATATTACGGTACTGTGTTAAAACAGGTGTTTTTCTCAAATCATTAATGTAATAGCACACTGACCACTTTATAATATACATTAGTTCTTGTGCTACTATACGGGCCATTCGAATGAAGATTAGGAGATGGACCAAATAAATGAATTACTCGTATTTGTACTACGAATACTTCTAAAAAGTATTAAGTTTTCAAAATTTTCTCGAAATCGAGCTCTACGTGAACTTTCGAGTCTTACTTGTCTTAGAGATGCAAAAGTCGTGGTGAAATATAATTTCTTATTTAGATCGAAAGAAGATGATACATCAGCCCGTTTTGAAGAAATAAAAAATAAACTTCGTGAAGACTTAAAAGACGAATTACTTAAATTAATTAATCCAGGTGATGATCAGAAAGATGGAAATGGTAAAAAACAAACTGAAAATGTAGCAGATTTTAGTGAAAAATCTGGACATAAAGCAAATTCGACTGACTGTTTCGAACAAGTTTATGAATGCGTTCACACTCGATTCGATTTTTTAAATGTTATCCCGTTTAATGGTAAAAAGAAAAAAATTCCAATAGGAATTTCAGTATCTTTGCCGAGTTTTAAAAAACTTTTTAGACTTTTTCGAGAATGCGATAATAAAAAATTTGATGAAATATATCATTATATTAATCTTGGACAATAAATGGCTACACAAATTTTTTTGCCATCGTACTTCATAGAAAGTCTAAGCAGTTTTTTGAAATTCAATACTGTGATCGATATTTCGTTTTCGAAATTTGTTCTGTTGATTTTTCAGAGGACTCTCCTCGATTATCAACTCCAACTGAATCTGATATTGACTTAACTATTTTAGATGCTTTATTAAAAGGTAACATATACATATATGTTGTTTCATTGATTTTGAAAGAAATTTGTTTGTTTAGCTACTTCAATTCGAAATTTAAATAAAACAAATGATGAACGAAAACGTGAACAATTTCGTTTAGCATTGGAATGGAATCGTGTTGATATTGCAAAAAGATATATTATAAAGGATGATGATGATTGGAAAGTAAGAATTTTTTTTAATAAAAATTTTCATAAAAAATTTTTTTCTTAATTAGAATATTGATTTGAATGATATGTTTGAATTAGCACTTCGTGAAAATAAAATTGATTTTGTTAAATTATTTCTTGATAATGATTTTTCATTAACAAATGTATTTCAAAATAATCAAAAACTTCTCGAACTTTATGCAAATAACACAAAACGGGTAGAATTATGTATTTGATTATTGATATATTATTACTTTTATTTTTATGTAGTCTTTTCAAGTGCTTAATTGCTTCGATGATCCATTACGAGTCATCTATAAATATATAATCCGACCAAGAATTGGCGATTCTTTTCAATTTGAAGCTGCTTTAAATCCACAAAAGTTTTTGGCTAGGAAGACAGATGATGATGATGATGATGATGATTTTAATTTATGTTCATGTCGTACAACGTCATGGATACGTCGACACCGTCGTGATAGCACGACTGTCGAGCTTGATGAAAATTTATCATTCGGAGGTCAGTTCTTTTTTTCAACTCATACTATTGTTTGATCGTGTCACTGGTACTCTGTATCGTATTAATGTCCTCTTGTGACTGAAAAGTTTTCGTAAGACACATGAAGTATGACTTCTAGTAATTATCGAATAGAATGGAATATGAAAAGGCTTGTGGCTTTAAACTCTATTAAAACAAGAAAGTCATAACTGTAACAAAAGTAGTTCGGACGAAAACTCAGCTTGTATATATACAGGCCTCGCAACCAAAGGTTTGATGGGATTTCGTCTCTTCGAAAAAATGTCCTTTCAGTGAAGTATGAACAATATTCGATAATGATAACAATTATACAGTTTTCTTTATTATAAAGATTTAAACTTAATTTAATTTTGGATTCGTAATGAAGAGACAAATTTCGACTGTAATCCTTTATGATATTGCAGACGAATCGAAACTGGAGACCTGGGGATCTATTCAGACTCGGGCTCGACCGGGTTTGGGCCGGGACCAGATCTATTCCTCAATTTGACTTGAGAGCCGGTTTGTAATGATCTACGGATCTAGATAATATTAGTTTTAAAAAAATAGACAAAAAAATAATTGTGCACTGACTGTTCTTTTAGAGTCAATAATAAAGATCTAAAATCTTATACCTTCATCTATTTATGTGCAAAGAGAATGCCAAATATTGGTGAAAAAAAAGACCGAGTCTACATCGAATTGGGTTCGGGCGGATCTGGATCTGGACCGGGCTCCGACCTAAAAATACATGAGCCCACAGTTCTGTAATTGAAAAATAATGTGAATAGTTTTTATTTCACTTACCTTTAACGGAATTTTGAGAGATCTTAGATAATTTCCCTAATCATCAGAAACCGTGGTAAAACAGGTTATTATTACCTAAATTTTACCGTAAACGTCCGTCTTGTATCGTGGAGTGTTCTTTTGATTTGGAGGTGATCTATGATATGATCAATCAGGATTCCCTTTTCGATTCAGTGAAAACTCTCAATATGAAGAAATCTGATTCTCTCTAATTTTTAGTTTTTAACCAGTTTATTGTCTATCTTGATTAGATTGTTCTATACATTTTCTTATTAATACTTTAGCTAGATCTTCTGATTCTCCTAAAGATATTGATAAAGAATTATTTCTTTGGTCGGTTATATGTGATCAAACTGGACTTGATTTATTATTTTGGGCTCGTGGCAAAAACAAAATCTGTAAATACGATTTTCTTATCATTTTAAATAGATCAAATGAAATATTTTTCCAGGTACTGCATTAATTGCAACATTAATTTATAGAAAACGTGCTCGGAAAGAATCTGATCAAGGTCAATCGAATAGAGCTGATTTATTTGAAGGATTAGCTATACGAATTATTGATAAATTCTATCACACTAATCCTCATGCATGTGGAAAAGCGATTATACGAAAAATTCCAGCTTATGGAAATGTAACATGGTTAGACTTAGCTGCAAAAGCTAGGGCGAAAAAGTTTATCGCTACAACAGCTGTTCAAGAGGTACTCAGTGATATTTGGTAAATTAGAAAACAGAAAAACATGTTGTTTACTAAATGTTGAATATTTAATATTAAGGTATGGATGTATTGATCAACATGTAACTCCTATGATGATCATTTTTTCAACGATCATGCTTTGGTATAGTGGTGCGCTACATTATAATGATGAGTTAGTTCAAACACGTGATCAACCAACATATTCTGATGTATATATGACTTATAATCATTTATTTTATATATATTGTCAATACCTAGGAATCATCTGATAAATTAACTGTACGTGAAAAACGGCATCGATCCAAGAAAATACGGATACTAGAAAGGTACGAAATTTCAACTTGAATTGTTTTCAAATATCAACATTAGAACGATTAAAAAAGTTACATTTTGTCATCTTGAAATTCTTCGATAAATTGTATAATAACTATTGTTCTTGCTTGCAAAAAGAGACTTTTACCTTTTTTGAAGATTCTACATTTAGTGAAACATCTTGTAACCAAGATCTTGTCGAGGATACAAAGTATAGAGAAGTGAAAGCTAGATTTATGCTCCAAACACAATAAATCAACTCATATATTCAACTGCGCCACAATTACGGACCACAGTGCGATCGCAGTTACGCCGCAACTGCAATAAAAAAATTGCACTTGTAAAAGATTACGTCCAGTTAATCTCAGCATTTTCTAAATAAATAAATTAATAATCATCCCTTTAATAATTTAATGTTTGTATTGATCATTTAAAAAAACCCTGACATTTACCTTTATTCTTTAGAAAAATAAATGAAGTATCTTTCTCACTATAAAGAGCTAAAATGAGCTGGAGTGCTTGTGACACCTCCTATTATACTCCCATGCGTCAGTACGAACTACAATGACTGTGTTGCAGATGCGAATGCAACTACGTCGCAGCAAACGTAATCTTGTTATTTCACCGTAAGTGCGATGCAGTTATCAAAAAAGTGATGACATGGGAAGTTTATGGCTGATGTTCAAGTAAAAAACGTTCGAAAATGAGAATTAAATTGTTTTGAAATAATCCCTACAATATAGTTTCTGATAATGGCAAAGTAAACTTTATTACAGATTATTAATCAAGATCTTGGTATAAAATGATTCATTTTCGTTCATCTATTTGAAAAGCGATGTTTAATCTGCACAAAAACAAATGAATTGTTTTTATGATTCTTTTTTAGTCTTTACGAATAAATGTTCTTGTTTTGTTAGTGATACTTTCGATGCAGATATCTTATTTGAAATATTGCACGTTCGATATTAATTTTCGTAATACTTTTCTAGGACACCAACAAGTGTACATCGAAGTCGATCAATGAGTGATTTAATAGTTGATGATGAAACATCCGACGAGTTCAGTGATGTTGGCTACTTTGAAAAGTAAATAACGACAAATAAATGATCAATACTAATGCTTTTAAATTTTTTTATTATAAATTTCCTATCTTTTCTTGATGAACAATTCAAATTTTCATGAATTATTACTTTGTTATTATAGGAGAAAAATTTCAATTAAACGATATTTAATTAATGTTCTTAAATTTATACGTGCTCCATATGTTAAATTTATATATAATTCTGTGAGTATGAAACTGAATATTGGTATTAAAGTTGATTATTTTATTCTAGTATTTGCATATTATTTTTTTAATATTAATGTCTTATGTTGTACTATGCGAGTTTTTACCTCTTTACAATTTTCCACCGAATTCATGTGCAATAGCTGATGATGCACAAAAATCTCAAGAGACTAATGACAATGTATCAGTTAGAAACAATGGATCTGATGGTAATGATACTGTTCCTCATACATATCAATATCATAATCATCCGAGTGTGATAGAATGGCTACTTGCTATGTGGGTTTTTACATTACTTTGTGAAGAATTTCGACAGGTGATTTAAAAATGTTTTTCCATTTAATTTCATCTAAAATTTCAATTCTTTCATAGTTGTTAACACTCTCATTGCCAACCATTGTTAAAAAGATGAAAGCTTATTTTAAAGTATTTTGGAATCAATTAGATATTTTAGCTATTATTCTTTTTTATATTGCTTTTGCTCTTCGATTTATTCCAAGAGCACAATGTTATTGTGCAGCACGTATTATTTTAGCAATTGATATTATATTTTGGTATATACGAATGTTAGAGTTATTTGCAGCTATTAAATTACTTGGTCCTAAACTTGTTATGATCGGTAAAATGGTAAATAATCGAATTAGATTTGCTTTCTTTTTAAAATTAATTTTTTATAGTTCAATGATCTTAAATATTATATATTGATGTTATTAATATTTATCTTGGCATTTGGTGTATCAATTTATAGTCTTAGATATGGTGTGCAAAAGCTCAGTTGGCATTTACCACGTAAGATTGTAAATATTGCTTATTGGGAAATTTTTGGAGAATTGGACTCCTTAGAAGGCGTTATGAGTAAGCAACAAACACATATTTTTCTTTTGTTTCAAACTAATTTATTTTCTTTATTAAGATGATTTCAGTGCAAATGGTTATATTGTTTTTTTGGTACTTATTGGTTATATGCTTGTTGTTGGCGTACTTTTGATTAATTTACTTATCGCCATGTTCAGGTATTCACGATAATAAGACACATTATATCAGTTAAATCATAGTTTAACAAAGATTGATACATTATCGATATACTATCATTTCAGAGATGCCCATCACAGCTGAAAACCTGCCACGACTCATTGTAAAATAAACTTCCCTCTGTCGCGGTGGTTTAAAAAAAATAATTCAAATATTGCCTAGTGTGATTGTATTAGACTAGAGATATTGCTAGTGATCTATAAAATTCATTCAATCTCAGATTGTTATATTTTTAAACATTGAAATTCCACTAAACTTTTGCACTTTTTCAAACTACTCGAAAAACGAATAAAGCATATACCGAGAATCTCGAGAATAATTAGTTATAAAAAAGTTTCAGCTAATCAGATTTTCAGGCATTGTTCTCTTAATAAAGCTAAGGACGGAACATAGGGTTGTTTGATCAATTTGAGGTTACTAAAGATGCTCTACAAAAATCTTCATAGAATCTCTTACGGCTATCCATCAGATAAGCGACTTACAATTTCCTGCTATCTGATTGGCCAATTTTTCGACTTATAGAGAGGTTAAAGTGCCATCCCTAGTCCCAGGAACGAGTTATTTGTCAATAACTATTACCGAGATTTTCGGTTTATACCCGGGTTCGTTGCATGCTTAAAACGAATGCTGCTAATGCTGACATAAGTTTAGAAAAAACTTGCTACTATGGACATCTTTGCATCATTTGACATGGTTTAGATATATCTAACGAATACTGACTATGTACGAAACAGGGTTACAAAGTGAATATCAAATTGAATGGGTTCGAGTGAAATGAATTGCTTTTAACATTGAAAACGATTTTCTAATATTCAATTAATATTGAATTATCTATGAAAAATTTGTTAAAGAAGCCTCGACGGGATTGAGTTTGTTACTAAGGTATCTATGATCTTTTTATGGGAAGATGAGTTACGATTAGAAATCTATGAAGTCTTTGTGGGTTTAAAACGATCTTTAGGTTTATAGTTACAATCTATGTTAGTATGCTGGTCATAGTCCAAAAGATAGAAGTGCAGTTTTTTAGTGCAATATGTCAAGACTCGATTTCGATCTTGTTTTGGGAAATAAGCTTGTATAATACATTGTTTCTTATAATTTAGTTACACCTATGAAAATCTTCAAAACGACACAGATCGAATTTGGAAATTTCAACGATATGCATTAATATGTAATTATTTATCTCGTCCATCATTACCACCTCCATTTATTTTTTTATCTCATCTTTCGCGATTATCATTATATCTATTAAAAAAATACACTAAATCACGATATTTTAAAATTCAATATGAAAAATATCAAAATCGAACTAACCTTCGTAAGAAAAAATTCTTTCTTTTCTCATTAAATTTCAATATTTTTTCTTTAGAAATTGTATGTGATGATGAAAAACTTGTTTTAAATATTGAATCAGCTGAAGATGTACTTGGCGAAGAAGTTTATTATAATCATATACAACGAGACAGCTCACAAATTCTTAACCTATGTATGGAAACTATGAAAAATCAAGTGAAACTTTTTCTCCATTTCATGAGTTTTATTATACAATAATATATATATATATGTTTAGATAGAGGATGATCCAAGAATCTTGGTCGTTATTAGAAAAATTTATTGTTCTTTATTATTACAAATTCAAAAAAGGCTCAAAATTTGACATATAATCTCTCGTAACTAGATGCATGCTAACCTATATTTTCAGACCTCTAGCTTTTTTTCAATGTCCGAAAATGAAAATAAGAAGAACTTACACAGTACGTAAAAACATCTTTGCAGGAGATAAAGACGTGATTCTATATAGAATCAATAACAAATTTAGATAATGCTGCGAAAATTCCTAGAAAGGTTTTATGTTTGATGTACAAAGATTGGTAGAATCCTCACTATTTAATACCGATAAATCTTATTTTTAAGGCGCTTTCATTTGATATAAAATTTATCACTCATTACATTTTAAATCAGATCATTATTCCTATAGAAAGCCATTTTTATGCGTCTTTACCTCCTGCAAAAACAGTTTTTATGCACTGTATAGATCCTCACTATTTTTATTTTAGGACATTGAAAAAAAAATCTTTATTATCATACGATCCTAGGTGTATCTCACTTATAATAAAGACTAGAGGTCTGAAAATATAGAGTAATATTCATCTAGTTACGAGGGATTATACAGCTGGGACCATATCCTCCCCTATTGTTTTTCTTTCTTCTTGTGTCTATACTTCATTTATTTTTTAATCTATTATATATAGGAAGAAAATCCAAAACACGCTTTTTTTTACTACAATATACATGAGCATCTAGATTTAAATAGAAGAATTTATAAGAAAAACAATGTTACGGTCGATCGTAATATTCGTTAATTCCATATATTAAGCCAGATTTGCGATAAGTATTTTTAATTTCTTATTTTGATAACGAATAGAAAGTTTTTGATAGTAATAAAGATATATCAGTTGGATATAGTGGATGTTGACTTGGAACGGTTTCTCGAAATGAGTGTCACAGCGGATTATCCAATGTGAGATCATATTTACCTTATTATGAGAAGTATTTTGATCGTAAATAAGATAAATATTGTCAATTTGTAATTGATTGATTGCTGGTGCTAATGTATTAGTCATTCAATGACTTATTATCTCCTTACCTAATACCTTTAATTTTTCGATAATTACGATCTTCAGGAATCAGTGTCATCACATAGAAGAAAAAACAAAGAGAAAAGAACACAAAATTTCATATTAACACATGGATATCAGTACGACATAGCAAACAGAATGTTTCATGTAGTAAAACAAAATGTTGGTTTATCTTACGATACATTTTTTATATTTTTAACTGTTTTTGATATGCAAACTAAATGTACAAGAAGATGCAGCGTGTTTCTGACTTTCTTCCTCTATATAATAGATCAAAAAATAAATGAAGTATAGACACGAAAAGAAAGAAAAACAATACGGGATAAATAAATTATCCTGTACAGTATGTCTAATTTTTGGATTTGTAATAATGGAGAACAAACAATTTTTCTAGGAACGACCAAGATATTTGAATATTTAGGTCAGATGATAAATAGTTTAAAACTAGAGGGTAATGAGCGTTCTAAAAGACTTGAATGACATTCTGAAGGAACTGGTGATCCATGCATATTTAGACTTTGTTTAAATAACAGACTTAGAAATTTAATCTACTTAAATAGTTAACGAAATAATCACCAGTTTTGATTCATCAAAGCAAAATTTTACAATATCACAACAACTACGGGACGATATTCGTCTTCAATTGAATAACAATACCAACGAACAACAAACAAGACATCGCCATTTTCCACGGTTAGAACAAATAATGATGTAACAATATTAAATTTTTTTCCTTTTCAGGAAATCATGAAAAAGTAAGGTTTTTATTAATTAATACCTTAACATTTGACTTTACATGAATTAATAAATTTAATCTTTTAATTATACAATCATATATTATTTTGTAATTGTTTAATTGTAGGAGCTATATGAAAACATATGGTGAATGTAAACGAGTAATGTTTGCATTTTTATTCAGACAACAATTTTTTTGGTCATTTAAAAACGTAAATGTAGATCTACGTGATTTTCTTTTTTCCAATCAAATTTTATTTGTTCATCTTAATTGAAATATTCATCTATTTGTAATCTATTGTTTTTATGTCATTAATCGAGCATCTGTTTTATTTATATAAGAAATTTTATTTCATATATGTTCGAATATCATGTTTTTTGAATGTCAAATATAGTCGAAAAAAAAATTGAGGCTCTCGGCTTATTTTGGCTAGAACAACAAATTGAAATGATCGCATTTGAATGAATGGATATATATAAAAAGACAAATTGACTCATCTGCTTTCCACTCAATGATACACATGAAATTATCCAGAATGAAGTAACAAGGCTTTTTATGACAATCTTTCATTTCTTGCTTTAATCCGAGGCTGTGTTTTGAGAATAAGTTAATATGGACATATATAGTATCCTATTCTTCGACAAGAAAGAGCACGAAATAAAAAGAAAAGTTAAGATTATTCCCTGTCATACAACAACACGAAGGACAACTCTTTTTCGAAACTTCAGCATCTATAACTTTAATTTAATTCAATTATTTGAAATAATTTATTTTATGTTAATTTTTCAATTTATTTTATTTAAATCATTTTGGTTAAATTAATTTAATACAATTTAACTTTAAAATTAACTCTACTGTACTCTGTAAATTGACTTTGTCTTATTTTGTTAATTCAATTTTATTTACTGCTGTTTTTATTTGTATTTATTATATTTCTAAGAATACATAACTGTAATAATAAAATAAGTTTGAATTAAAATTATTACCTACTGTACAACCACATAATATTAATATGTAAATGGAATTGTTAGAGCTTTTTCGACAGTTTTTATTGCTCAATTTTGTTTTTATCATCTTAATTAATTCACTATGAATCTACCATTCGAAGTGACGAAGTTTGTCCAAAATGCTGGTTCTTGAAAGAAACCACACTATTTTTTTTTCAGAAATGTTGCGGCTCTGGCCATATAATATCTAATTTGCTTGTTAAACATCCATCATGATCATTTTTTGAACTTAATGAACATGAATGGAAACAAGCTGTGGAAAAATATAAAACATTGAAAATAAATGGTGATATCAATTACATTAATCGAACAGCAACAGCTAGTATTAACATTGAATCTGATGCTTACTTTGATACTGACACGATCTTGAAACAATTTGAGAGACTATTTCAAATGCTCCATTTTAAAGAAGATTATAAACAACTTCAGATTGATCTTATTGTTGACAACGCAATAACCCTAACTACTAAAACCTATTCATTACAGATTTTTGGAAAAACTGTGAGAACTCATTGTCCGATTGAATATCTAGAATATTTTGATGAAGATAGGAGTGCATAAATTGTTGATTGTTACATTAGACAATGAGAAAACAAAGGTAGATCAGAAGGCTTAGTTGAATTGTGTAAAGATTTAGGTGCACAACTACATCATCGAATCAAATTAGATGAAATTTGTGTAATACTGTCGGAGCAACTAACATTTCAAAACTTAAGTGAAAGTAGTTCTATCTCATTAGAGATACATCACATTCTATGTTCGTTGACTACTTTTTATCTAGATTAGCAAACTTGAAGCTCTTGTGCTTAAATATAACGTTAATATTATATTTTGTCCAAAATATCACTACGAACTTAATGCGATTGAAGGATTTTGGTTCAGTCAGAAAGCGTTTGTTCGTTCACGTACAGATCAAAGCTTTGAAAAAATGATAAAATTAATATCCGAATCTCGTTCATATTTTATCGAGAGAGAACTTACGTTAAAATGATTTCGTCATTTCTGTGATTCAGTTGAAGCTTATTCTCAAAGTCAAACTTATGCTGATGTGTTGGAATGATTCTTCAATCAATTTTGTAGCGCCTCTATTCAATCGCATCGTAGAATATCAAACGATAATATAGACGAAAATTGACTAAATTTTTCAATGCTTTTTTCCCATGTTTATATTCATAATCCGTAGAATGTCATAAAAACAAATAAATCTTTCCATAAAATAAGATTAAATACTGTTCAAAATACAGCAAGCACAGTTTTGAAAGAAAAAGGTTTTTCGAAGAATTTCTTGAAGATCCTTAGCTTTATGTATACCTCCAAAGCATGCTCATTCTATCTGTCATCAGATTTTGTTATTATAAACAAGTTTTCATTCGATTTAAATGAAAAATACATATGTTACATAAAAATGATCTCCCCGTTTTTTATATGGTACGAGTAGAAACAATGTTTTTCGGCAGAGAAAATAAACCAAAATAAAAACGATGCGTACTTTAATGAGGACTAGTATGATGAATCAAAAAAAAAATTAAAAAATTTGCTTCTTTCACTTAATTAAAAGGACTAAACAGGTTTACTATATCGACCTACCAGTATTGTGATGGGAAATATTTGAAAAGCCATCATGAAAAGAATTTTTGATTTAATGTCGATTATAAGTCATTTCTAAGATCATTTTTTAATGGTAAATCTGAAAGTACTATTCTCTAAAAGTTTCAAGAACAGAAAGATAGGAATTTTTGCAGATCTTGAAACTAAAATCAAGTTCTTCGGGATCAGCAGCTCGTGCTCTATCAAATTATGTGTGAAAGAAGCAAAACAAATTCACTTGAATTTTGCATTGTCTGCACCTTACTTTTATTTTATTATTTACGTATTTCACTATATTCTGTTCTATGAATTATGTTTATATTAATGTGGTTTTTCCACGCAGTTTTAGTTATATAAACCAAATAAAATTCAACTTTGACGATGTATTTTTCTACGATCTCTTTGGCCACACGAATGAAACCCACTTACCTGATGTTCATCTTGATTTTTTTTTGTTTCTTATATGTAATTTTTAAAGAATAACTGATTTTCACTTTTTTTACCTCTAAACAATTTACATTAAGGTCATGAAAGGTCCTGTATCACTCGGTAATCAAAAGTGAAACGTCTGCTCACAGAATAAGTTCCTTTCTTTCAGTATTCAAATGATTCTATCTATTGATTGCCTATTGACATCATGATATTTAATAATAATATCAACCTTTTTTGCTAGAATGAGAAGAAAAATATATCTAGAATAGAATGAGTTTGATTTACATACTTCGTGGAAAAGTTAAAATCTCGTTAAAAGTGTTTTTGTAGTAATCATACATTCGACTAGAAGTCATCAATACAACTCAGAGTGTCACATGAATGGGAAAAAGTCTCTTGATACATTCATCTTGTGTCAAATGAATTTAAAATGTAACATTTGATTATTTTTCTAGCGGTTGCATACACAGTGGATTTATTTTTTGTTTTGGCGCTGAGGCAATGTATCAACTTATGCTCTCTCCTCGATTTTATATATAGAATTAATGTATAACATATTCTCAATTACTGAAGTAAAATTCGAAAAGAAAAGTTTGTATTTGTCAGTTACTTAATTATTTTCTAATGTTAATTACTGATAGAAGGTACACGAAACAGTAAGAGGATGCTTTTATAGGAAACAAAAACATCCTTTATCCACAATTGTCAAACCTTAAATTAAATTTGAACTTATTCATTGAATTCAACTTTTAGTTTCTGTAAATATATATATATATATATATAACTATGTCATCGAAAGCAACATTCATGAATATATAAACGCCAGTCAATCAAAATATCATTAAAACTAGAAGAAATAGTCCAAACTTAGTTATTGGAAATGTCTTCTGCGACAACCTGAATTATCGTAGGAGCCGTTCGAGACCTTTGTCTACGGTGTATCAATTTTCGAATGAAGTTCACTATGAGTGGCGTTAAAAGACGAAGAGTAATTGTTAGACCTCCGTAAAGTCCCATAATTGTTGTAATTATATAAATGATGTTTGCTTGATATTTGACCGTGTAAGTGCATGTCGACGGTTGACACTCAGTGAAATAAGTGTCAAAGAAAATTCTCGTGATCCATGATTCGATAAAGAGATTTTCGACGATTTCATTCAGTGTCATATTCGGTGTAAAACGAGTTGGTAAAGACAAGTCAAGGGCAGTAAAGTTTGTCGTTGCATTAGAAAGAAACGATGTGATAGTGTCAAGACATGCTATATCATACAAGCATTCCAATGTCGACTGAAGAAATGATTCGGAGGGCAGGCATCCACTTTGAAATCCTCGAACGATCCAATCATGGAGAATACTAGGTTGAACACAGAAAGGTGATGTGGCACAATCACAATCAGCATATCGTCGTGATTTTGTATAGATAGTGGCGTAAATGATTTCATTTACTTCTAAAAAGTACCAATTGGTTGTGTATGCCGAGATAATGGCGTTTCCTTGAGTATTAGCTCGAACAAGGTTCATAATGCGTAAAAACGTACGTGAAATAGTCATCTGAAATATTTTGATGGCTGACTGAATCTTGATGTGGAACTCCTCGAATGGAATGAGATGACGGCTGACAATACTGATTTCAAGAAAATTTTCAAGCTCGTCACTTACAGCTTGCGTGGCAAGTTTGCAAAAAGAGAGTAGAGCTTGAAATTGTGGTACGGCGTTCAAACGAAAATCAAATGATGATACGGGATCTCCACTACTATTGATGCTGTTGAAAAGATAACTCATCCATTGCTCGGTGACAAAATCCGAAGTGCAAACTTGATGGAATGTTGGCTGTATATATACAAATTTTTTATAAGGAATAGACATCTGTGAGCAGGAACAGACAAGAGTCTCACCGATAGTGCTGTGTAATTGTTGATACATTGGTAAGGTGGGTTTATTCACCTGTATTGTAACTATCTGATCATTGATGACTGTATACAGAATCAAAATAAACAAATTAGTCAGAAGTAGTATAATGTATAGACGTGTAGCCCATCGTCCATAATGCACATCAGACTCAGTTTGTACTGTGTGTGGCTTCTTGAAAAGATTGAGCGTCAGGACCATATGTTGCAATTTTCTAGCAGAACTTATGGCTACATTAACAATACTAGTTTTTAGTTGTCTCAATGGTGTAACGATGCGATTGGTCAATGATGTTTCTTAAACAAAAAGTGAAAGTGAGCGATATGCAAGGAAAAAACGTGTATCAACATTTTTGTATACTTAACTGTCATGAACAGATAACATGTTTTTTTCGTCTTTTAGGCACGTAGTTTATAAATAAACAGCCTCTCATTACACAGAATATGAATAAAAGAACCAAGAATCACATAACAAAATATTACAATGATGTTTTCAATATGACAATGTAGCTCATCAGAAATTGTTCTTTATTTCGTTTAAATTGCGAAATTAGTCAGTTGTTTGTGATCCAACTCGATCTGAGTTGAACACTTGTCTACATATATGAGAAAAAGGTTATCTTTAATTACAAGTATATCATATTTTAGAGTCAATGAGCAAAAATAATGATATTCTGTTTTTCCTTTCGTTTCAGGACGGGAATGACCGAGATCTACAATTAAGCACAAACCAACTAAAGCAGACTGTCCAAACTGAAAAATATGATTAAAGTTCTACATACAACAAAATTCGAAGAAAGTGAACTATCAATAATGATAAACCGTAACCAATTTCAGATTATACTCGAAATCTCTTGTAATAGTATACTGAAATAATGAAAAACTTCATCAAAAAACAACGAATGACAAAATGATCATCATTGATAATGATAGAAATCAGTGCACATTTACAAATGAAAATCGACTATAAAATTCTCATTTCCTAGGACAAATAGTCAAAAGATCCTGCTTAATGTAAAATTTCAATATAAAAATTGATCAAAAAGAACTTTTTCTATAGAGTTTTACCAGATATGATTAGTTGTCTCAGCAAATCGAGAAGGAAACGCTTATCATTGCTTCTTAATCCTAGATGGTGCTGGCTCAACTGAGTTTTGTATCATACAATAAAAATCGGTCTGTATTCGATGTACGATCTTTAGCTATAGTTTCGTGGCACATGCATATAGATTCACAGTGTGAGTGCACCGAAATACTGACACAGTTAATAAATCCTCGGTAAATAAATCAATCTTAATAAATTCTGTAGAACAAGTAAATCCTAAAATAAGTTCCGGCAACTCCTCACGCTCATATATAAAGCGAACACATGAAAGAAAGCGAGTTTGTGCATGTACTGTGAAGCCTGAATGAATTTTTTAAAGAAAACAATTTAACCTTTTCAAGATCAGCTTATTTTGAGCAAGAATTACAAAATATTTAACTTTTAAAAATGATTTATTTTGCCAGGTTTATCTAAATGTGAACAACAGAAACTTTTCAAAGTGTGACGTTCTTTAAAACGGTTGGGTTTCCACAGTGAAATATCACAATCTGACCAATAAAACCTCGTATCAATCAAATTTGTTTTCTCACTTGGTTGTATGACTGCAAGTGATATAGTGTTTCTTGGCATTATTTTTTCCAGGATAAGTGATGAAAAGACGAGCAGCGACTCATGGTAAACAATCGGTTGGTGGTCTACTTTTCATCTGTGGTCGCTCTGATCCGTATTCTTAAATGAAGTTTCAAGCAAATTGCTGACAAAACCCTGAAAGCTTAGGATTTGTCTCGTTTTGCATCTTTTACGTGGCATAAGAATTTTGTACAGTAATATCAAATAAACAGAAAAATAAGTTCTTGTACCATTTTATTCCGTTCCATATACATTTCAAGAAGCTGTTTTGCATGTCTACTTGATACGCTGCTCTCATGTTTTCGTTGGATCGCGCAAATGGATTTGAATTGTCGCGCGTCAAGTCACATGAAATTTCAATGAAGCTTTAAAGCGTCACCGAGCTCGAAAAGGTTAGAGATTCCTTTATTACACTCACTTTTTATACTTCTATTTTTTTCTCACGTGAAGAAACATCTTTTTTCTCAGTATTATTATTAATGTGCAGTTATGTTGAAAACTTAATGGTTTATGAGAACGAATTTAATAAATCTCACCTGCTAATCGTGAATTATCATGGATGATCTGTCTTCGTTGCTGACGTACCAGTTTTATGACAAATGGGACAATTAGTCGCAGCACAACAGAGAAACCACCAAACAATCCAACTATTCTCGTAATAATGACGATAATGGTAGATCTTTTCATGACTGTATAAACGCAAGACGCTGGACGACATTTAGAAAAGTATGAAGCATAAGAAATATTCGAGATCCAAG
Organism: Macrotrachela quadricornifera; assembly: GCA_022393335.1. Classification (NCBI taxonomy): domain Eukaryota; kingdom Metazoa; phylum Rotifera; class Eurotatoria; order Philodinida; family Philodinidae; genus Macrotrachela; species Macrotrachela quadricornifera. The sequence continues at coordinate 28,623 of JAJEKB010024942.1, read as the reverse complement.
ATTCTATAAAAAGTTTGCTAACAATCAAATGTATTGTTGTGTTAGGTAGAAAACGACTTGAATTGTTGATATTGAGGGCTGTAAAATTCCATATTGTCGTCTGACTAACATTATTAAGACGTGACGTTACATATGAACGAATTGTTTCGAGGCAAACAGAATTATAAAAGCATTCGAGTGTCGATTGTAGTAATGATTCAAGGGGAAAACAAGCAACATAGAAGCCAGGAATAAAAACTATCAGTTTATATGAATTAAGTAGATCATCACGCTCGAAAATACCCTGAATCTGTTTACACGTCGAATCGATAGAACATGAACAAAGTATTTGATCCATACTTTCAAGAGTTCCTACCTCCATTGACATTCGTAAGTATCCTGTTGTCTGATTCCACAAGAGCGTATAAAAATTTTGGCGTGTCCATGTGGCAAGTTGATTGACGTGTGTCATGTTTCGCGTGAAATCAAGCAAACGCAAAAATCGGTCAGGTGTTGATGCTTGAAATTGAGTTATTGTATCTGTTATTTGAGAAACAAATAAAGTAGGAGAAAGTAATTGAGCTGAAATGAACTGTGTGCCATACAGAAGGCGAAGAGCATCCATGACTAGTTCATTGGCTAGCATGCAGAAGTCACCAAGCATTTGAAAATTGGACGTACCAGTAGTGCGAAAGTCAACAAAGAATAAGACATCTTCAAAATTCTGAGCGTTCAAGAGCCAATCAAACCATTGTTTAGACACGAAATCGCTGGCACACACAGAGTGATATATGGGAGTGAGCTGAAGAAAATTTTTGTAAGTTACAGCGAGTTGTGTACAAGAACATTGCAAGGTTAATTCATAGAGCTTTCGTAATTGCTCATAAGTGGCCAGTGATGGATTTGAAACTTCTATCGTTTGACTTTGCTGATCGATAAAATTATAGAAGAAGAATACTGCCAAACTTATTATGAGTAGAACGATATACATTCGCGTTGACAAGCGCTGGTTAGATAACTCGTGTGGTGAACAATTAGTCGCATGGGCCTTGGAAAACAGATTTAATGTTTGTAATGAACGACATATTTGATGAAATAATGATCTGGCCCAAGCCATGAGTGAGAAACTTCGATTATTTTGTTCTAAAAAGAGAGTGTTAGCCACAACTCACGGTGCAACCGCAGAGGGTCGATACATTGGGACGTCACCTTGGGTCGTTAGATCGGGACGTTACACTCGAACGCTACCTTGGGTCGTCACCTTCAGTCGTTACATTGGGACTTTACCTTGGGACGTTACATTGGGACTTTACCTTGGGACGTTACATTGGAACGTTACCTTGGGTCGTTTGATTCCAATGTAACGACTCAAGGCGACGTTCCAATGTAACTGTCCAAGGTAACAATCCAATGTAACGTTTTGTGTTGAGGTGAGGATGTATGAATTATAATTAATAATAGTAGATTTATATGTTATCGACCCTCTGCGGTTGCGCCGCGACTTGTGACTGCTAGTGAAATTAGTAGAACTCTGTGGTTTTGTTAGAATACATCCATCGTTAAATATATCATTTTACAAACTTCTCGATTTGTTAACTTACAACAGTGTTTTAAATCGATCCCTAATCCATCTTAGTTGGCTAGTTGTAAAAAATAGCATGATTGTTTTATGAGATTTGATGAGTCTTAACTGTTTTTCTAATTATTATTCAGTGAAACATCGATAAAATCTTAAGAGAGAGAGAGTCCATCAAAAGACCAAGCATGGCTCCAGTATACCGAATATTAGTCAAAATTAAAAATTTTAATTTTAATTAGCGCCTCTGTTTTTTAGTTTGCTCGTGGACCCACTCTTAAAAATTCTAGTTTTGAATTATCCGTTATATCTTTAGAAATTTCAAAGCTGAGTTACCACAACAATAGTATAAGATTAATAATGAGCAATAATTTTATATCAAAGAGATTGTTCCATGCTATATGTTAACATCCTTTGATGTACGACAATTTATGGAAGCATACGTAATTCACTGAACAAATGCTTAGACGATTCAAACTTACGCGTAGTTTCTTCAGTTAAGGTTGATCTTCGTAGTCGAAACAGTAGTTTGAGTAAATAAGAAATCACGAATCTCAGAACTACTCTTAATCCTCCATAGAAGCCTAAAAGCGTTGTGATGATGGGTAAAATAAGCCAGTATGTCGTGACTGAATACGAGCAAAATAACGGATGGCATTCAGCGAAATAGGATTCAAACGAAAATTTTGCTTCAAGAGCTTCGATGAAAAGTTCTTGAATAATGGAATTTATTGTAATGTTCTGTGGGAATCGACTGATCGTATTTGCAAATAGTGGTGTAACATTGCCCATCGTTGACGAGTTCACGTATGAGGAAATCAGATTTAGGCACACAGTATTATACAAACACATGAGCGTTGATGAAAGTAATGATTCAGTGGGCAGACATCCAGCGTTCCAATCATAAACAATAGTTTCTTCACCAACATATGTATAATATTTGTAGATATAGTCACCTGCCATGAAATCGTAAAATGCTGTAGGCGTGTGACATGTTGCCGAGTACGAACAATAACACCACTCATAATCTAAGGTGAAATAAAACCCTGTACGAAGTCCAACCATCCATTTTGTTTGTTCAGAAAACCGATAGAGTACGAAAATGGCATTAGTCCCAAATCCTGAGATGAGTTGATTGCCAAATGTTGTTGCACGCACAACTTTGAGTGCTTGTGAAAATGAATTAGAAATTGTTGCTTGAAATTCATGAATTCTTGCTTGAAGTAATGCTTCAAAAGTGATCGAATTTAAGAGATAAAAATTGATTAGTTCGGTCGAATAAAACTGGTCGAGTCCATCGTTTATCGTATCTCTGGCTATACGGCAAAGTTCAGCAAGCATCTGAAACTGTCCAGTAGCCGAAACCCGAAAATCTACAGCAAAGTAGTGACTGATATTTTCATTGAACAGATAATCGATCCACTCTTGATGAATAAAATCACTAGAACACACAGTATGAAGAGACGCTTCTAGTCGAACAAAATTTTGATAAGGTATAGCGACCCGCGAACATGGACATTGTAACGTCGTCCCATAGTCATTTTCAAGTTGTTTGTAGAGGCTTAAAGATGGTGAGTCTATCTGAACAGTCGTTGTGTAACCAGTGAGTCCAGAATACAATATAAGAACCAATAAAGATCCTGATAAAAGTAAGATATATAGTCGAGTAGACCATCGTTGATGACGTATAGACCGTTCGTCATTCATAAGCGTTTGGAACAAGTTGAGTTCCATCAAATACCGACCAAGTCTCTGGATCCTTTCATGCATTCCATCCATATTTAGTATAGGTGTCTCTCTTTGCTCTGATGAGTCGTCTGAAAAAAAAGGTGATATATTTTCAAAATATTGATAAAAATCATTTTGAAGGTCATCATATATAAATTAAAATTATCTTTAATATGGTGAGTATATATAGAATCTACATAGTCTTCCTATAGTGTTTAATATTCGGAGAGATGATTTTGGGTGCGTCAGTATGTAGAATACCGACTATCGTATAAAATCACATAGTTTCATGACTAAAATGATGATTGTTTAATAATGGCGTTTCGTCTTTTGAATATTTCAACAAGGGAACGGTTTTAGGAGCTAATGCTGTAGGTATTTTCAAATCTCAGCTGTGGCACCATATTAGATATATGTATCGTGCCTAAAAGCGAGACAGAGAACAGTGGTAGTCGCAAAGCAGAAACAGACGCCACCATCTCTCCAGAGTCTTTTTAATTAGTGGAGCGGTCGCGCTATCCGGAAACTATGAAAAATTCGTTTTCGTCAATTTATGGTCATACTTCTTTTACTATTGCATTTCTTAGAAAATATCGTTTCGCTTCTGAACATTTGTGTATGAACAGCAAGATAATGTTGAGAATAACATGAAAACACATTTAATTAGGCGAAATATATCCGTATATATAGGAGTGAAGAGAGGGCCCATTATACCGTTTGGAAAAAAATCAAAATGATAAACTTTAATGATAAAGCAAAAGTAACTGTTGTATTTAATAGAGCGATGTCGAAATACATATATAACAACTAATCTCTATATGATGTATTCGTATATCCAACAGAACTAGTGTATAAATTATTTCCACTAAAGCCATTCAGCACTTTGCTAATGAAACTGTTTTAAATTCTAAAATTTTTTTTCTAGTATTTCTGTTAATACTTAATCAAGTTTAATTGAAGCATGTGTAAAACAAAATTCTCATGACTTTTATGTCACTCTACACTTCTTTAGTAAAAATCAATATTCTCTCAAACGGAAAAAAAATTTAATTGATTTTTTTGGACTGTTACTCTATTCCATGAGGTGAAAAAATAATCAAAATTTTATCGCAAACAGTTTAGTTTTCATTGAGCTGTGGCAATGACAAAATTGAAACTTTCACTTTACAATTACCATTAACAAATTTTTTTTCAAACTTCATATAAAAGTTTTTTGTTTAAGAAGTTTTGTCACAAACTTTGTTTTCGTGTCTAAGCATTTTTTCCTCTATTTCTCTTTGATACACAATCAAATTTCTTTACAGAGAATACAAATGGTATCAATACTTCTATATACAAAAATTGAGAATGTCTTAAGGTGCCTTGTCGATTGTTTTTCATTCATAAACCTTTCTTTAAATAAAAAAATAATAACATTCTGAAAGCTCTTGACTAATGTTACATTTCTAGCTAAAATATCATTCAAAAAAAATTGCGACGGGACAAAGACAAGCTGATCTTCTTTTAGTAGATGGTTTTCAAGGTGAAAATAAGCAGAAACTTCAGCAGTGGAGTCTTGAAGTTCACTATATTTCTCATTGGTATGAAGTCTAGATATGCGGTAGTTCCAACTCTCGGGAGCTGTAGAGGGTCTTTAAGAGTCACTCTATGAAATGTCCATAGACTCTCATGAGCTATCCGACAATGGCAACCAAAAGTCCTCAGGAGCTGCTCTACGTACTCTAACAGGCAGGATATTTTTTGAAACCGACCAAAATATGTTTTTAAATGTTCGAAAACCATTTTTAGTCGGTTTTTGAAACTATTTTTACCTAGGTCGAAGATTACGGACACCTAGTTCTCTTGAAACCACGAGGAAACGACGTATATTCCGATGAAATCCCGCCGTTTTCAAAAAAGATTACAATGGAACCGTTAAGAAATCTACACGCAACAGGGACGCGCTTTACCCTCAAATTTTACTCGTACAGTACATTTTCTTAATTCTGTCGGATGAGTTTTGTCTTTTTTTTGTCAAATTGGATGCGGCTATTTTACATCTGATCAAAAAGTATTTTTATCTTTAGGTAATCTCTGAATTCTTCTCTTTCAAACAAAATATTGCCGGTCTTTCATGTTGCATGTTTTCATGGTAATATTATCCACCTACGAAAAATACCTCCGCCTGACAGAATTAATTAATAATTCTCGAATGTTGATGCTCCTAACAAATTATTTATGACAAAAACAAATGTTATCGTCGTAATTATGGGCAAAAATTGACTGCAAAAAACCAATCAGGATTAGGGATGAAAAATAGCTGGACGACAGAATCAGGGACATTTTTTTTTCATTATCTCTAGGTGCTTTTATTTCAAGATTTGCACTTTAATAAATGAAAATACACTTCTCATGAACTTTTAGATTATGATAGAACTTGATCCGCACTACAAAATTTCTCAAAGGTCTCCTCGCTATCTTTCATTAAAAAACAAACCTGTTTTTTCCTAAAAATTACTTTATCTATGTAAATTATTAGAAGTATTAGCATTCGACAACTGCTACTTAATTCTGTCAGGCTGAGGTATTTTTCGTAGATAGAAAATATTACTATGAAAAGATGCAACACGAAAGACCGCCAATATATTGTTTGACAGAGGAGAACCCAGAAATTACCTAAATGTAAGAATATTTTTGATCGGTTATGGAATTTTTCACAAATTCTTTTCTCATTTCTTATATTCTGTCGACACCTTAGTCTAAATGTTTTGAGCTCAACAATGCTATGATTCCATTAGTATTCCATCCAGGTTTCAGCAAGATATTCCTAAAGATTTTAGTGCCAATACGCATCGCTTCGCTGGGTTTACTAAAGATTTTCTAATATTCCTACAAATTTCTCCTGGATCTCAATCATCTTTGCATATAGATTTATGTTTCTATATGCTGATTCAATGATTTACAATTAGGATATAACACTTACAGTGGTTCGTATGAATATCCCTTTGTAGGGCACACGACTTTAGAAAGAAACAGAAAGCTATATCTATCAATACTACTGTTGATACAGTACTTCAGCATGTTTCAAGTGACCAAATGACCTCGTCTATGTATAGCTACATATCTGTAAAATGAAACGGTAAATGGATAGCGGCCATAAACTCTGGTGTGAAGCATTCAATCGTATATTCGAAATTGTTCATTAATACAAGTATTAAATTCATCAATTAGCGCAATGAAGTTGTTAGCCCTTGAATTCGTGCGGGAATAATATAGTAGAGCTTTGAACTATAATATATAAGAAATCATAAGCTCACCTAAATAATTTGTTACGAAGGTGTTGATACCTATGTGCAAATAAGATGAAGGAGATATAACAAAGAATATATTTATGTGATAGTAACAACGAATATGATGTTGATGTTATAATAAACAACAAATATGATGTTAACGACAAAGAAAATGATAATGATAAAGACAGGACAATAACGAAACAAAGCAATATATAGATATATATATACCCCTAGAAAGCAAAAGTTAGACACTATGTTTGGCCTCTTTTTACACTCGAGAACGACTTATTGGGAAACTAATTATGCCATTCGATAGCCCTCGTCGAGCTCTATCAAAGTATGCCTTTTGATCATATTTGGCTTCTATATGGTGAAAAATTAATCAAGTGAAATGAGGATGCAATAAAAGTAAGATTCCCAAAACTTGATTTTGTCACTGTCATCAAAATTAATTTTTAAAATTTTTTTTCACTATATAATTACCTTTTTAAAAAAACCAATTATATATTTGGATAGAGCTTGAAATTCTCTATCATCCTGTATATTTTTATTCTGCCTTGTATTCATATGTCGAATGTACTGCAATATATAGGTGCAAGATAGTTAACGGAGATACCGGATGATAGACAATTTCAAGCTCTATCAGAATCCATAACTGCCTTTTCGAAAAAAAATTTCTCATAGGAATAATGAGTTCAAAAAGAAAACTCCAAAGTGCCGGAAAATGCAGATTTTACGTACTTGTCACTTTACAGTATTTTCATTGTATTGAAATTTTTTTCAATACAATGAATGTAAGAAAATAAGTAAATATACAGGGTGATAGAGAATTTCAAGCTCTATTCAAATATATAATTGCTTTTTTAAAACGGTAATTATATAGTGAAAAAAGTTTTAAAAATTAATTTTGATGACAGTGACAAAATCAAGTTTTGGGAATCTTACTTTTATTGCATCCTCATTTCACTTGATTAATTCTTCACCATATAGAAGCCAAATATGATCAAAAGGCATACTTTGATAGAGCTTGACGAAGGCTATCGAATGGCATAATTAGTTTCCCAATAAGTCGTTCTCGAGTGTAAAAAGAGGCCAAACATAATGTCTAACTTTTGCTTTCCAGGGGTATATATATTGAGAGAAAAAATTAAAAGATCGTAGAAAAAATCAAAAGGGAAAAATCAAATACGTAATAGCAAAGAAAAAAAAGAATAAAGTAATAAAGAAAACTAGGTCATCATGGTTTCATGATGATCAACGAGAAGATATTTCTATTCAACAGGAAAGAAAGAAAAGATGTATATATGTGTATATACACTAAACATAAGTGAGCATCATAAAATAACATTTGTTGACGCTAACAAAAGCAATAAAGTAAATTCTTCGTTATGAATGCATCTCGCTAAGAGCCATAACTTTACGAAGAAAAGAAAGTATTTTTAACAGCACTTAGCTTGAAAGAGTCACTAAATACACTTAAAATGAGAAATTGCGTAGTTCTCTTGTGTCTAACTGTATATTGGGAAAACAAAGTCATGGATGATTACATGATAGGCATATGATGAGAAGACTTAAATCGTATTTTCGAAACTCTTCTATAGTACAAGTATTCAATTAGCACAATGAAATAATGATATAAATTTTTTCTTAGAAGCGTGACCGGCTAAGAGCCATCACTCTAAAAAGGTTTCGCAGAAGATGGTTTGGACTGTGTATTCGCAGTCAAATCCTTTTAAGGTTTGATAGATTTTAATAATTGTTTTTTTTCAGACCTTTGGACGTATTTGGAAAATTTTAGACACCTATTAAACCTTTTTAGAGAGATCGGTATAATTCTTTTTTTTTAAATTATAACTTTATGAATAATAGAAGATGTTTTTAACAGCACTTACCTTGAAAGATTTTCAAAATTTAATTGAAATGAGAAAGCTTGAATGGTATTTTCAAAACTTTTCAACAATATAAGTATTAAATTCGTCAACTAGCACAATGAAGTAATAGTGTAAATTCTTTCTTATGAACGTGTCTCGCTAAGAGCTATGATTTTATGAAGAACAAAAGATGATTCTAACAGCACTTAGCTTAAAAGAGTCACTAAATATAATTAATATGAGAAGTTGATTACTTTTTTATATGCATAAGTGTATATCTGGAATATTAAAAAGTTGTTGTGTATTTGAAAGACATCTGATTAGATGCGTTTAATAATATATGCTATACTTTCAAACACATAGAAGTTTGTTTTTTTTTGATTAGTTGATGAAGTCTAATGAGGACTGATGAATGTAAATTTGTGTCTAATAGCGTTGTTCTGTAGTTGATATGAGTAAAGAAAATACGTGATAGAATGTAGTAAATGCGTTATTCGGAATGAGTGTTTAATAGCAGTAAGTGATAGAAATGTCTATGGATACACGGCTGGATGCGAACATATAATAACTTTTCATGAAAGAAAGGAGAATTTATATATCGAAGTTTTTAACTGCAGTACAGACTATATAAAAATTTGTAATTGAATGAAAATCAAGGCATTCTGGAAATTAGGCATATACTGAATCCGCTTGGAATCGAATTTGAGTTGATTCCGATTCGATTGAATCCGAATTTCTACGGATTTAAAATTGATTTCGTTCGAACACTTATAGATTTGGATTCTGTGGAATTTGTGACATGTAACGTGAACAGAGACTATTGATCGATGTCAAAACATCAGTAAGATTTTCAACAACAGCAGAGAACTATCACATCAAGAAATCAATCATTGATTTTCCTTCCTCTTGCTCTTCCTGGTTTCAGGTAACATATTTTATAACAAAAGAATATTTTTATTGTTAGGAATATATAAAAGATAAAATAAAACCAGTAACATTATAATAATACATTGTGTAAAATAACTCATGATACGCTCTTATTGAACGAGTTTGTGCTTGAGAAAAACGGTGATGGATAAGTTTTCCGGTATGAGACGAGAGCGTTCTTCCTTCCACGATAACTAGATGTAGAGAACGCCGACTTTAATGGAACACTTGTACCAGGTGTGACAACAAGAAGACGAGCACATGTAGCAAGTTAATCCTATGTCATTCGTCGACACGACACTTCGTCAACATATTTTATGCAGGGAATATTTCCATAAAAATGAATTATATTCTACTTATTTTTCTCACTGTCACAAGACCGATTTAAAAGTACCACCAAATTAGCACATTCACCACAACGGGTTCCATCGGTGGAAGCTGCTTGGTCTTCATAAGAAACTTTATAGAAAAACAGTTTCTATTTCTTTGTTGTTCAATGAAAAACATCAAGGAGTGTATTTATCTAGTTCGTCTTGTTGCTGTTTGAGTTATTTATTACAAGGGATGATATTTTTCATTAAAGCAGTCAAGATAAAAAAAACTATCACAGTCATAACAGAAAGTTTTTGTTTTCTTTGCCGTTCCATTACTTGCTTCTCTTGATTGTTGTTGCCGGATTTTTTCATAGCAACCAACATAACGCCTTCGAATATCACGACCATGTTCTTCTTTTTCTACTAGCTTGTGATCGGCGAGTTTACGTTTTGCTTGGTCAGTTTGTCGTTTTGTTTGCAGCGTAGTGTTCCTTGTATATCGAATAGCTATTTACTATTGCTGTACCAAAAACTAATTCAAATGCCACCTTTCGATACCATTTTATTGATCATCTGAGACATAGCTGATCAGACAAATCAGTACCTTGTCTTCCTTCGTTATAATCTAGCACTATTTGTGGCTTCATGATAAGCTCATTTTTACTATTGATATTTCCAGTATTCACTACAGTTGTTGAATGTGAGAGCCTTGTAGATATCATCAAAACATCCTTCTTGTCTTTGCATTTGATCAGCTTCACGCCGTCTTTGTTTTGTAGTTCGTGAACTTCACCGCGTTCAAGTTTTTTCTGAACAACATCGCTTCCTGATTCGACATTATTATTTCTCAGTGTTCCAATAAAGTACGTATCACGTTCTAACAAACGTTTCGCAAGAGAAATGCTGGTGAAGAAGTTGTCAGCTATGACAATTCGATAGCATCCGTCAAGACCATCCAATAAACTCATTACCACTGTTTAAGCATGCCCAACACCTACCGTGGAATCTTATAGGTCAGTATACATCACGAAATTCCAAGTGTATCCATTCGTAGTCGATAGCTTGTATATCTTCATGTCATACTTATGTGCTTTACCACGAATATATTGTTTGAATAAATGCCTGTCTCTCCAGGTATCAGTTTCTTTGAACGACATGTGACCTATCCATTTCGAAATTTGGAGTACTTTTATACATCACATAACAAAGATAAGAACACGGAGGAAAAATTTGAAAATTTCGCTTTGACTCATTATGTGATGATATTAAGAAAAGAACAATGAATAATCTGAGGAAAATAATGAAAAAGTCACTAAGTGCATTTATCTAAAGTTAACTCTTGAGAGAGGTGGAGATTTTTCCACAAAAATTGAATCGTGGTGAATGTGTTAAAGATACAAGAAGTGAAAAAAAGAAAAAGAAAAAGAAAAAATATTGTAAATCCGCTCGCGTTTGATAAGGTCCGCATTTTTTTTCTTTTTTTGCGTATTATTATTTCAACAATCAAGATTGTAAAAAACGTCACGTTTTGTGTGTTCTGTGAATCTTGTTAATACGTATTCATTGCTTTCTAAAATATAACGTTTTGTATAAGATACAAAAAACCGTTGTTTTTTCCATAACATTAAATCAACAGTTAACAGACCGATTTGTCTGTTTTTCTTAGTGACTGAATGATATTTTCCGTTGACTTATGTTAAAATGATATGCATGATGAATGTTTTAGACTAGAAAATTAATTTTCGTGTATAAACAATACTCATCGACGAACCTATAATTGTCACTTCTACTAAACAATGCGTGATGATCTCCAAAGTCAATTGTATGCTGATTTTCCTCATTTATTCTGGCAAACCTCACTTCCAATGGAAGAATCTTGTATGCATTGGGGTTTATGTATTGGCAATGGATGGGAACCAATCTTGCGACAATTATGCGAACGTTTGACAAGCATCTTAGTCAACGATATGAAAATTGATCTTGCTTCACCTGAGGCAAAACATTATGCTTTTTCGCAAGTGAAAGAAAAATTTGGAGAACTTCGCGTTTATATGAATGCATGTACACCAGCAATGAGAGATGTTGTCGACTATGCTACAGATATAGCCAGCCGTACCTGTGAACAATGCAGAGCTTCGGGTACTTTGATGAGGAAACCATCAGGTTATTTATTTATATTATGCAGAGATTGTGCAGATGACACGATGGTACCAGCAATAATGGAAACATAGACAAACTTAATCGGATCTTATTCATATATTAAATAAAATTTAACATACATCTCTTCTTGATAATCATAGATTTATATATAGAAGTTGACCTAGGAAACACAACTCTATTGAAATAGAGTATTGGTGAGTTTGATACTAGAAGAGATGAATAATGACAAAATCTTTAGTTTTTGACGATTTTCAGAACAATTTCGACGTT
>JAJEKB010024942.1:0-11526 GCA_022393335.1 Macrotrachela quadricornifera | reverse complement strand
AGAAGCATCATGCTATGTAATAAATCATTTTGAAAATAGCGAAGGTACAAATCAGATCGTACACTACGTGCAACTTTTCGCCTAAGAATGAAAGAGAAAGAACTGTTTTTCTATTCAGTTTCTTGCTAAAATATAGTGGGGTCCATCGGTGGACCCCATCACCTCGAATGTGTCAATAAGGAAAGATGAGGATTTTGCGAGGGGGCCGATTTGTTCACTTAACAACCCCCTCCATTTATTCAATGTTTGAAAGGAGATGAATAAAGAAAGTTATGTGTATTTTTGAGTAACATAACAACAAGACGAACAACATAGTATGCGTGCTAACTGTTCCAATGTTTTTGGTTAATTGTTTTGAAGCTAGAATCGGCTGCAGTGACATTCGACTGTATCTCTTATGCTTGAGGTAGAATTCGATTGACAGCTGGAATTGGTGCTTGTTGGCATCTTTTCATGTGAACGTCGAAGATGACATAGACGAGTTGTTGACGAAATCTTTCGGATACACAAATATAAATGTAGAAAGAACTCTAAATATAAAATACAATGAGGAAATTCAAATGGAATTCAGTTTAGTTATATTAATATTTACAGCAGAATAAAGATAGTAAATGAAGAAACCAATAATGCTCGCAAACTGCATCTGTGCTTTGATGACTGGATTATTGGTGAGGCTGGTGTTCACGCCAATAATGGTGATGATAGCGAATGGTGTCATAGTAAAGAAGTTGGACACAACTTGCACAAGAATCATTTTTGTTAATTGTTTGTCTAATTCACGTCGAACAAGTGGTACTTTTCGATAAGGTATAGTTTGCACATTACGATAAGCCATGAATGCGAAAAAGATCGTAATGACAGTTGGCAAAAAATACATGAATACTAAGCTGTATACATAGGAGTAATAGTACTGAAACCCAGAATTTATTATGATACAAGTAACTTGACCCATTATAGGAGATTGAACATGACCGTAATAAAGTGCGAATGGTACTCCATGAAAAGTCCATAACAGAACTGTTATTGCAGTTAGACGATAAGTTAGCTTGCTACTACTCCACTGCTGCCACCGACGATTCGGGCATGTTGCAAAAAATTGATCAACCGTTGCCAGACACATGCATGTTAAAGATGTTAGAGCACAAAGTTGTACAATGAATAGTCTGAGTTTGCAATAAAGCAGCGAGCTTTGAGTCCAGTCGATGTCAAAACCGCTGATCATAATACGCGAAAGTGTAGTCGTCAACAAAGAACCAATATTGACGAAAGACATAGTGGTCAAATAGAATGCGGAAGAGGTCTGTCGGAAGGTACGAAGATTGAGAAAAACAATAATATTGAATAATCCACCAAGCACACCAGCAACAAGAATAAGTATACCCAAATAGATAGAGACTTGACGTGTAGCGAAACTAAGAGCTGAAATGGTCGATGATGACATATCTGCTTCAAAACTAAAATTCCTACATACAATGTATCATTTCATCTAGTATTTTCTCTGACGCTTCAAAAAACTAATTGCATTTATATTCTACTTCAAAGGAAAAATGACATTTAAAAATAATGATTAACCCTAGGGGTGTCAGCGTTCCCCGTCCCCACGTGCTCCGTTCCCAAAGAACCGAACGCTTGAGAATGGGGAATATTGATACCTCTCATCCTCAATACTTTATTCCGGCATGGCAGTCTCATCATAAACACTAGTTTTAATTGATAGAAAGAATATTTCTACATATTTCTAATTTTCATGAGCGTTGAAACGAAACTTATGTCCCCCGTTCCCAGGAATGGGGAAAGATAGTTGCGTTCCCCATTCTTGAAAACGGAACGCAAAAGTAACCCCCTAATCAACCCAGTCAATCGTGAAAGCTTAAAAAACGTGTGTACAAGCAGCATTATCGGTACGTGTACACACACGGCTTGTTATAACATGGCATGCATGTGAATGTGTCAGAGAGTAAACTATATTCGCAGTAAAGTTTTTTTTCCAGTGATAAGATTTGAACATACATACTTTGTTTCATAAAACGAACTTCTTCACCATTCGACCATCTACTTACATTAGAAGTTCAATCAAAACTGGAATATATAATATTCGTTTGTTGACAAGAAGCATGCGTGTACATAAATGCAAATAATCATAGGAGAATTTGGAAAAATATGAACAAGTTTTTTCAGTTGATATAGTGTAATTCTTTAGATACAAGTTCATTTTTAACGAGTGAAAAATATACACAGGTCGAAGAAAAAACTAAATTTCTGCATGATACAGCATGTATACTACTAAATATCTCAAATTTACGTGTCGATGCAGAATCGCTTCGATTATAGTTTTTGCTAAACATGATCTTCCTGCATTGACATACAGAATTTAGTAAAATCCTAGCCACCCTGCAGGTTCACACATTAACACAATGGCGTTCACATGCGAGTATTCACACGCAATAATTGCAAATATCTCAAATAACTTACATGTTACTGCATAAGGTGCGACGATTTAAAAATATTTTGCAAATAACGCGAGTTTTTGAAAATTTCCCGCGAACACACGTTTTCTAAGCTTTCGCGTTTGATTGCGAGTAAATTGTTTTTTTTTTAGAGCGAACGAACACCTTTCATCTTCATATAGTAGACTTTACTAAGAGCGTCACTACATTAATAATGGCTAAACACCACTTGTAGGAATTTTTTTCTTTCTCTTTCATCGCATCGATGACGTCTTTTATACGAATTATGTTTAATTAAGAAAATTAGTTAAAACATACATGATTGAAAGCGTTTTTTTTTTATAAAGGAAAATCATGGAAATGTTCAAGTACATCGCAAGATCCAGGTGAAAATTTTTTGTCTCTAAACGCGTCTAAAAACGCATTTCACCTGCGTTTGAACGCAGCTAAAATGAAACATCTGCCGCGTCCTAACGCATCCGATAGACACGTTGGAACGCATTTCTGAGATGCTGAGGCTAGAACAAAAGATATTTGATTATAAATCTACATACCTAAACCAATGAACAACATTGGCTTATGAATGTCTCTCTCTTTTGATAAGACAACATAGTATCACTTAAATGAGATACAAGGAAACGTATGAAAACAAAAATACGTTTTAACTATCGATTATTAATCAATCTTTAAAATTTCTTTAGTAAATATAGAGATAAAGGAAATTTTTTTTTAAAAATACGAATTGATAAAATCTCGATTCTCATAACATACAAATAAAATGTTATTTCATTTGAAAGAAAGAAAACGCTAAATATATCATAACGAGAACACTCTCTTTATAAGAAAATATAAAATAACCAAAATTCATTGTGACACATAGTTATATCTCATTAGACAGATTTATAAGTGCGTGCTATTCGTTTTCTAATAAGAAAAACATTTTCTTTTTGCTTTATTCTCAAACAATTTAACCATTTTGTACTATCGGATCATTTAGAAGAAGTATCATTTATTTATACATCAAGTCTCTTTTTTTGTAGAAACAAATTTCATTTCGAAAAAAGCAGAAACCCGCATAACATGAGAGATGCGATATTAGATGAGGAAAACAACTCTTTTTTTTATAAAGAAGTAATTATGATCCAGTTCATTACTATATAGATATTTTTAAGCGATGTTATGTTGCACAAAAACACGAATTATGTTGTTAAAAAAATAAGGTTATAAAGATGGTAAAACAATATCAGCTACCATTGTTCACTTGCGAGGAAACTGCCCGAAGTGATTCATCGGTTTTGAACTCATACTTTGAGCATAAGTAGGGGGCCACGACACTAAAATAACCCTAAGAGGATTTGGACCTATGGAGTCGAGTTATAAACGTTTTACTGGTTTTTTGTCTTAGGGTACTGTTTTACCTGTAAAAACAAATGAACGAATTTTCGGCCTGAAATTTTGACTATGAAGAGGTCTAAGGATTGCTAGAATACCCTGAAAGTTTCAGACAAAACGAATGCATTACTCTTAAGATATTACCTTCACAATAAATTCCGGCTTTATTAATTGTTTTCTTGAAACAGTTGGTTTCTAAAAATTCAATATCTCAAGAGTGATGCATTTGTTTTGTCTGAAACTTTCAGGGTATTCTAGCGGTCCTTAGACCTCTTCATAGTCAAAATTTCAGGCCGAAAATTCGTTCATTTGTTTTTACAGGTAAAACAGTACTCTAAGACAAAAAAACCAGCAAAACGTTTATAACTCGACTCCATAGGTCAATGGGCTCAAATCATCTTAGGGTTATTTTAGTGTCGTGGCCCCCTACTTATGCTCAAAGTATTAGTTCAAAAGCGGTGAATCACTTTGGGCGGTTCCCTCGTAAGTATTAAGTTGGATAAAGAAAATGGAGGAGTACTTTTTTGTCTTTTTCATGATCCATTGGACTATTATTAAATACGAATGATGATTGATTCCTCTATAGAAAGAGACGAGTTAAATAGTTGACTGTCTTGATGATGATATCAGCAACGGAGAGCGGTTTATTCGGAAAAAAACTGTGTATATATAGGAAAGGACGAAGGGAAAATCCCCAAGAACAAACCAATAAAATATAATAGGGAAAAACCAACTGAATAAACAAGGAAAATTCCTCTGATATGAACGAGAACGAAGAAAGAAAGAAAACATATGTATACGAACAGGAAAGAAAGAGAATGACAACCATGTGGTAATATCGAGCAATATGTAACAAGACGTGTTTTTCTTTTAACATCTCGATGTAAATAAAAGTTGAAGTTAAGATAATTTCCTGTTTATTTGGCTGTGTATGAGGAACGATTTTTATTCATAGATTCTCGCTTTTCAATGAGAAATTAAAGACAATTCTGATCGCTATGATACTATTAATGGTAGACTTGGGCGGCTCTAATCAAATACATCACATAAGTCATCCGAAAGGAATATAATGTTAATACAAATCCATGTATTAGAAAGGCTCTCGTAAATGTTCATTTTGTCTCGTTTTATTCAATGATTCATGACATCGTAGGATCTTCATGTTAAAAGTCAGCTAATAATTATATGAAAACAGATTAAATAGCATTGATTTCAGTTAAAATCAGAAAGAATTCGGTGTCAACAGATTTCGAGTATGAAATTCAATCAATTCATTTTACTTGTAGACATTCTTTTGACTATTTACTAAACTGCAATCTTTGAGTCTATTTTAACCGCTTGATTCTGAAATGTCCCGAAATGAGTTTTCATTGCTAGTTGATGTTGATAATAATCAAGTAACGATAGGTCTCATAATTCCTCACCAATAAGTCATTTAAATATCTTCATGCAGTTTATCTTGTTTTAATCAGTTGTTTAGCTTTCATATCAGAAAAATATCAGTTTCTCGGAAATCTAAAATTAAACGACCTTCCAAATAGAGATTTTTAATTAGTTTTGACCGATTACAATTAATAATATGTTTCTCTCGAGACTGACTCATGTAAAGGAAAAGATCAAACATCAGATTAAAAAGATAGTTTTGAGAGATATCGATCGAATAGCGTAGGCTTTTATTAAAACTACCCATATACATGTACTCCATTGTTATCGAACTGTCTTTTCTAAATGTTCAAATTGATACCGTTCGTTGATAATAAGGTAGTTTAGTTAAACATATAATCTTCTGTAATTGATTCAATTCTGAGATCTTCACGATGAAATTTTCTTGAATGAAAAATTTTGAATTTGTTAAAAAATTAAGTTATGCATCCAATGTCAAGTCTTTTATGATTGATTCATCAAAAAAAACCGTACGATGAGATGTTCCATGAGAGAAATCATAATAGTTTATAAGAGGTTAACGCAATGCATCCCTAGAAACGTAGATTAGATATGCTCAAAAAAATTTGTGAAATTTTTAGAAGATTTTTTTATGATCAAAAACCATAATGGTGGATTAAATATCGATCTTACAAGGCTTTCAAATTATCCAATTAAAAATAGATCATTTTGCATCACACTCAATATTCATATCGAGTCTGCTCGGTTCTGACAATGCGTAGATTTCATCGGAATGTGCCAATTTCGAGCCCTAGCCGACGAGATTCAGAAACCCAGCAATTATCTGGAAATATCGGATGATATCAGATTACGTCGAGTCCGACAGAAAACTCCTGCCGAAACCGACAATCGGATTTAATCGGAAATTACCGTAAGTTATCGGATTGCGTTGGAAAGGATCAGACCGGATTCGGTCGTCGAGAATGGTCGGATTTGAACCCCGTCCGACAGGATCCGATCACCCCTCGGACACATGGGATGTTCAAGAATAAATGATGACATTAGAAAAGTAACAGTGGACAAGAACAACTAGTGCTAGCCGAAACAATGGAATGTTTTCCAGTCTTTTGACTCTCAAACTATTAATTCGTGGAGGGACTTTTCCATTTTTTCTGCTTGATTAGTGTTGGATAGATCAAATGCCATATTTAACTGGATGACAAAAGCTTTCAATTGTACAAACTAGTGGTGGATAAATTACATAAATTTGAAAGTTCATTATAAGAAATCCTGTATTCAATCTCTTTTGTAACAATTGATTTTTTTTCTTTTGGTATCACTTTTTTATTTTGAGTCTTGTATTAAAACTACACAACATTAATTTAAGTCAATTATATATATGGATAGTCGAGATCAAGTACTATATATGGACTAATTGCAAGTTTATTGAACCGTTTGACTAAAAACAATCAATGAAAAAAAATTTCCGACTTTAAACGTAATGAATAATGTGTTCTCTAGTAGTATTTGAGAAGAGAATAAGATTAAAATTTCCCCACTATCACTATGAAAATAGCTGAGATACCAGAAGTGTTTGAAAAATGTATAGGTCGCCAAAATATAAGTTTTTGTCAGATATATTGAAACTTCGGACTTTTCTGCATTTAATGTTAATGCTTGTAGCTGCTGGATGAATTATCTGGAACTAACGAATAACACATTGTAGTCTATTATGCATTGTATTTGGTTTTACCTAGATATATTCTTAAAATTGAAAAATAAGCGAACAATTAATGAATATACATAGGCATTATCATTTTGCTGGGATTTTCTCTATTTGCCAAGTTCAAATCAGAGTGAATCCATATGCTACTTGAGAGTGCTTTGAATATTGTACTACATGATAAAGGGTGGTCCAAAAGTTTCGACCTTTTCTCAGTAAATCAAGAATATCTATATCAAGCTCATATCAACGGTATTGATCAAGTGGCGTCGTTTTGTAGAGAAAGAGAAGGGCTATCATCTGAAAAAAAGAAAGTCTGAGATACATTCAATTATTATAAAACTATGGTCATTTTACCAATTTCTTGAGAGTGAGGGTGGGTGAGGGTGAGGGTGAGTTTGAGACAAAGACGGAAATCAGAATTCAAAATTTTATTAATGACCGTGGAAACAGGTCATTTATCGATTTTCTTCTGGGTATTTTTCATAATCTTTCATTATAAATATTTGTAATTTTTATTAAAAGAATTTTAAAAGCCCAAGAAAAGACAGAATTTCATAAGAAGTAATAAAAGGTAGATTATATGTCATGATTATCTCTATTCATTATCTCTTCCTATCTATATATTTGCCCTCTATCTCAGAGAAACTACCTCGCTCCCTTGCTTGTATTATACTCTGCAAACTAATAGATATAGTGGGCCAAGATGCCAACTGATTATGGTGTCGAAACAAGTTGTCAGTAAAATATAACTGTCGGCAATGTGATTGTCGGCAAAGTGTACCGGACCCATGTTTGAGTGCTGTCTCTACCTTCCTATGAGTCATCTAAACATACTTCATGCAAGACTTGTTTGGGTTAGCACACTGTAAAAGAATAGGTGTTCTACCGAACTTTGAAGTTTTGGCACTGTTTTACAAAATGATTTTAATTTTCGTGGTACGAAAATCGTTTCGTAATTTTCATACAGAACCTCACCGTCGCCTCGAAAATTGAAAAGAGTTTCACAGTTTTATTACGAAACCCTCTAGAAGTTTCGTGCATCGTGTACTAAAATTTCGGTAGTTTTGTATCCGTTGTACAAAACCGTTGACAATTCCGCAACAGCATCTAAAAGTTCCGTATAAGTTCCACGAAGCCATCCATAATTTCGTGAGTACTCTAGTAGTTTCAGATACATTGTACGAAACTAGGCATGGTTTCGTAACAGACATACTAAACTATTACATCATTTACGAAACTATGAACAGTTTCGTCCCATGTATGCTGAACGAATTGATGTTTTGCGAAACCACTGGTAGTTTCGTGGAACAACTAACAGTTTCGTATTTCTTATACGAATCTATCGAAAGTTTCACAAAATATCAAAAGGTTTCGCATACATTGTACGAAGTTCTTCATAGTTTTGTAAATAATATGAGGGTTCGGTATACCTTTGACGAAGCCATAAATAGCTCCGTAAGGATTGCAAAGGTTCCGCGCATGTTTTACGAAACCATTAATAGTTTCGAAAGCCATGTAGTAGTTTAGTTTATCTTATACAAAACTAATAACAGTTTCACCAGTCATCTGAAGGTTCCATGTGCATGTTACGAAACCATGAGCAGTTTTGTACTGCATCTAAAGGTTCCGTATATGTTCAACGAAGCATTCGTAATTTCGTAAGTGTACTAATAGTTCCTGATACATTGTACGAAAGTAGCTATGGTTTCGTAAAAGGTATACCGAACCATTACATCATTTACGAAACTATGAACAGTTTCGTACAATGTATGCGGAATTTTTTGATATTTTACGAAACTTTCGATAGATTCGTATAAGAAATACGGAACTTTTAGTTGTTCCACAAAACTATCAGTGGTTTCGTAAGACATCAAAAGGTTCAGCATACATGGGACGAAACTGTTCATAGTTTCGTAAATGATGTAATAGTTTGGTACAAAAGATGCGAATCTGCCGAAGTTCAGTACACGATGCACGAAACTTCCAGAGGGTTTCGTAGTAAAACTTCAGAACTCTCTTCAATTTTCGGAACTTTAAAAGGTTTTGTATGAAAGTTACGAAACGTTTTCCATGCTACGGAACTTAAAATCGTTTCGTAAAACAGTGCTAAACCTTCAAAGTTCGGTAGAACACTAATTTTTTTAGAGTGCAGCAATAATGGAAACATAGACAAACTTAATCGGATCTTATTCATATATTAAATAAAATTTAACATACATCTCTTCTTGATAATCATACATTTATATATAGAAGTTGACCTAGGAAACGCAACTCTATTGAAATAGAGTATTGATGAGTCTGATATTCACATTTGAGTTTCAAATATGTCGTAGAGAGCTTGGCAACGTCTTAGTTTTTGGAGCATTGTACTCATTTTAGGTATAAATTTAAGCTATAAAGTGTGTATTGATAAATGATTCTAGCACGATTATCAGTATGAGTTGAACAATTCCGTGTCATTCTTCTTTTGAATGTACTTTGATGAGGATTAGATACGGCTGATAAATATGGATTATTTCGATACTATTCCATTCATAATGTCTATTCATCTATGTAATTAAGCCTAGTTAGCCCAACTGAATCATTCACAACGTCATATATACTCTTTCATGACGTTAGGTTCGTATTACGTTTTTAATGCACTCCCTTACATAGGACGGACATCTAATCAACAACGACAAAAACAGGTTGGTGCCAATGTGGTTTTAGACTTGCTAAAACCATTGTACAATTCAAACAGAACTGCTGCATTTGATAACTTTTTTACAAGTGTTCAACTTGATAAAGAACTTCAAACAAAGATAATTACTCTTATAGGAACATTACGTAAAATTAAATCAGAAATTCACAGTGAGTTCCAGTTAAATAAAATTCGTACAGTTAATTCATCCATGTTTGCTTTTCAAGATGACTTAACATTAGTTTCATTTGTTCTCAAACAAAATAAATCAGTTTAATTGTTATCTTCGAAACATCATGATAATCTCGTCGACAAGAAAATCGGAAAACCGAATATTATTTTCGAGTACAATAAAACAAAAGGAGTTGCTGATACTTTGAAAAGAGGTACACGACAATGGTCATTTTGCATTTTTTACGGAGTGATTGATATTGCTGATATAAACGCATTGATCATATGGAAAGAAAAAAATCCTAACTGGGATCAGAATAAAAGATGTAAACGTCGTTTATCTGTTGAAGAATTAGAAATGAGTTTAGTCCCATCTCGTCTGGATTAATCGCTCAAAAATCTTCACAAATTTACACAAGGACATTCAAAATCCATTAGCTGTTTTTGGCTATCCCATCATAGACGAACAAATACAATAAGCAAATGAAAATTCGACAAAATTCAAGCGAAAACGATGCGCATTTTTCTAAGGATAAAAAAACCTGAAATAAGTGTTACAAATTTGTCTGTAACTCGCATTCTCTCAAAACGTATATTTTATATTACTTGTTCAAAGTAGAGAAAGATAGTCATTATGATAACTGTTTTTACCAAATCGAATATGTTAATAGCATATTTATATCAAAATGGGGATACAAAAATGACATAATGATGATATAAAACTATATCATACGAACAAAGTGCAAAAAAGGTTTGGGACTACTATAGTTAATAATGAACAGTTTCTAAGATGGTAATGATAGTTTACGTGCTAATATAACATGAATCCATTTCTGTTCATCATTCCATATATGTTCAATAATAAAACCAGTATTATTAAGAAGCATATTAATCTCTTCAATACTAAATTTATAACTATCTATCATATTAATTGTTTCATCTTTGTCAAACTGAATAGTTTTTTCTCCAAATTGATCAATAAACTTCACTTGTTGTGAACATAAACTTTGAAGATGTTGTTCTACCGAAGAGTTATCCTCATTCCATATAGGTTGATAACGAAATTGATCAAGTTTAAAATTATAACCAAATTCTCGATTTAATCGACGTAAAACATTGAATTGAAAATCGGCAACAACACCATTTTTATCATTATAAGCAGATAATAATACAGAAGGATTATGACACATATCAACACTAATCAATAATGCATCTCCTGATTTTAATTGTTCATTAACATGATAAAGAATATTATTTGCTTCTTGTTTAGAAGAATTTCCAATAGATACACCAATATACATAACCAGTGTACATCCATCAAAATTTGGAAGAATAAAATCATCTGTAGCATAATTTTTAACCTGTGGTAATACACATACATCAGGAATAAGAGATTTTAAACTTGATTGAGCTTCATCAAGTGCTGTTATTGATACATCAATAGGAATGTAATTAATTGGATCTTTTTGATATTTTCGAGCAGCTTGAAGAAGAATACCTGTTTTTGAAGCTGTACCAGATCCAAGTTCGACAATACGAAGATGATTATTTTCTTTACCTGCTGCTTTCATAATAATATCATCGGAATTTAATTCAAAAATTCGACGTTCTGATCGTGATATATAATATTCATCTTGAAGAACAATTTTTTCAAATATATTTGATCCTTCATCATCATAATGAAGCCATTGAAGTTTAGATAAATTTTTTGGTCGATCACTTAAACT